>CM026206.1:20418923-20618923 GCA_014839995.1 Xenentodon cancila
CTCTGGACAGCAGGTCCGGCCCATAATGTCCATGACATGGATAGCCCACGGCAACAGCAGGCCAAGATATGTTTTAGTGCATGTGACACCACTGGTAGCTCCAAGCAGTTTATATGAACTGACCGCATCTGTGAGCTCGATGAGCTCTTTACTATTCTGCCTTCGTATGTGGCGACCCAGCCTGTCAACGAGGCATCTCTGGAAATAACTTCTCTTGATTGGACCGTTTCCATGGAAACACCCATGGTGAGGAATGTCATACTCCTCCTCTGGTGCAAGGCAAGGATACACATCACAGAGACAATTTGTCTCACAGTTCTAAGGTTGTTGCGGCTGACTGATCGGCAGATACTGTCTGGAAGAGCACTTAGCTCTAGGAAGTCTCTTTCCCACGTAATGAGATGTGGTGGTCCCTGCAAGAGCTCTGGGCCGCTTAATGCACAGCCATAGAGCAGTTCTCCTACAAACATTGTGCAGGTCCTCCACAGCAATCAAGTCTGAAGAGCTGCTGCACATGTCAGCCATGGCACATGGATAAAGTGCTCACAGTCTTCCTCGTTTTTATCTGAGCCCAAGGTGAAGGACTCCACTGCGCTCCGTAGGGACAGCCTGATGTGCCTTAAGGTCAGTCTGTGGTAACGAGTGGTGTCAAACCCGTTGCCTCAGCTGATTCTTGCAGGAGTCGAGTCTCCCTTTGCATTGCTAGGCAGCTCAAGTGGCGAAGGACTGACCATCTCAGGATCTGATGTAGACAGGTGAGCTGAGTCCAAGCTTGCGAGTTTTCCAAGTTTTCTGTCAGCTTCAGTAAAAAAGCAAAGTGATAACCAACTGGTATGACGTCTGCTGGTGTTTGGCGACAGCCCAGGTGCTTAGAATCAGATTAGTCAGAGGAGCACAGAATAGTGCTCGGCAACTGCATGGTTGGCTCAATCTGTAAACAGATAGGCCAACTTTAAAACTACACTTGCATGGTAAGGACTTGCTCCTGGGAGCGAGAAGAGTTGTTAGATTGAAGAGAGAACATCACAGCAGGATCTCACTGTGTGAGGGACCAGGCATCACCTCCTGTCTGCCAATTAAGACTGGCTTAATGTAGAAGTGCTTCAGGAGACACCACACAGTGGGCATGTCCCATAGTGACATACCGAAACAAATGTTGAAAGAAAGCCTTCTGTTTTATTTAGTCAGGCGTATCACAGGACAACGCGTTCACTCTGATATAATTTAAACTAAAAGGTATCACCACCAGGGGCCCCTATTGAGCCAACTCCAAACAGAGAACCTGATAGGCTTGTCTGATGAAATACTTGCACAAAGCTACATGGAAAACAATAAGATGAAGAGGAAAGAGGATACTTCAGACACAGAGTGATTTTGTGAAGGGTGGGGAAGTAAGACAGGAACAAAGACAAAGAGAGAGATGAAAAGCTTAATCTAAACTGACATATTTATTCACCCCATCCAAGCTCTTCACTGCTGGTAGAACAAGAAAACTGATGAAATTCTTCTCTGTTCTGACAAGAGTAAATATCAACCTATTTTTAGATAAGACCAGCTACATATTCACGTCATCCAGCGCGACAGTCAGGTCCTATTAGAAATGACATTTAACCAGAGTTAGAAATGTTCTTTTGCATGATTCGGTGCTCACACACATAAAAACATGTCTTACTCGAAGTGGGTTTGTGAAAGAACTTTCATTTTTTTTAATTCTACATTTAGTTTGCTGTAGAACAGGCATTTGTGTTTGCATGAGAGAGATAAAGTGTGCATTTGCTTCCTCCACAGGAGTCACTTGACCATGGTGCAGGGTCAAATCCAATCTGGTCCTGCAGAGAAGTGAGCCACTGCAGTGACACCACACTGACACGAGGCCTGTTCCTACTGGCCGGAGTCCAACTGTGCCTACTCCATGTTTGTGCCTGTGTGCTAATTTGCATTCAGTACTGACCGTCTCATCTGCCAGCTTCTCCAGCTGCTGAATGTAAGGGGTGATGAGAGAGTGAAGGTTTCTTAAGATGTCCTCCACAGGAAGAGCGGAGAGCAGGAAACCAAGAGCTTGCATCAGCCACATACACTGGCTCGTCTGTAGGAGGAAAAAACAACAGGCTGGGTATCGATTTACACAAGCAGTGAGCTTCAGGCCATTAAAGACATCTGCATAGAGAAAACATATTTTTAGCAAAACATGTTATGAGTGAACTACGTGTAGCAAATGTGTTAAATTCCTTTACAGCATTCTTTATACAAATGTCACTTCTGAGCAGCGAAACTGAACATTGGATGGCTGACTTTGACTTTCACTGACCTTGTGGATCTGTTTTATGAGCACCTCCTAGAGTGAAAAAAAAAGATTTAAAGTGGTGGCTCTATTATGCTGAAGATACAACAAATCCATCTCAAAGTAGCTTCAATAAGTAGTTGTACTATTGATTGATTTCATTCTTAATCAACCAGCATCTAAATGTGCACATACCTGAGAAACTGCTACTATGTTGGTTGCGTATGGAGGCAGGTCATATTTGCACTCCCTGCAGATTTTCTTGAGCGTTGAGACAGAAGAAACAGAGAGATCTGGGTTCCCTAAAGCCTGTAACACCAAGGGCAGGACGCTGCTGAGCATGACGGGGTGGTCTGCCAACCACTCAGCCAGAGCACCTAAGAGACATCATCAAAAACTGGTTGAACAAACAAATTTGTTTTTTCTCAGCAACAATATGCAATAAAAACTTCAGTTGATTTCTCACTGTTATTACACTATTTTCTACTGTCTCACCTATAGTGAACATTACTGTGTCTGCTAACTGGACGTTGTTGATGTTGATTCTCGGGATGAGTCCTATCAATCCTGGGATGACGTCGGAGTAGTTCACATCTATCGTCTCTGCTATGGACTGGAAGCCATACAGCAAAGCTTCTGTGTGCTGCAGAACGAGGAGGATGCATTTGTAAACTAAACTTGACAATAATAGAGAAAATAACAAAAAATTAGATGATAATAATAATAATAAAATAATAGAATTATGGGTATATGTTTTTTTAGTTTTAAGTTGGGGCTGTTTTTCAGTTAAGATGTTCTTGTAGCCCATGAGCTTAACACTTGAAGCCAAAATCTTCTTTGCATTTCAATTGTGGGGCTGAAGGCGCTGGTATTTTGTTCTAAAAACAACACACTCAGCGTTGTGGCAGATTATTCAGAGGTTGAGGTTAAGATAACTCGTGAGGCAGCCTAGAAGCCAGGGAGACTGAAGGGATGCAGAGTCAACATTTACTGCAAACCAAACAAACCATTTGAGTGTTGTCATTTTCTCTCTCTATTTTAAATCATAACAACAAAGCAAAGATAAAAGAAAGAGGATCTGCAGCAGTTACGCCAAAAAGCTATTTTGGTTGCACGGTGACAGAGAGCAATTAACGTGATCAGGGAACGAAAATTGCAGTGAGAGAGAGAGCGAGACGCTGCAAAAACAGCCCCTCTAGAAAAAAGCATAATATTCCTTAAATCCAGTCCAAATCCTCTTTTTTAAGCAAAAAAAAAAATAAATCTTGGTCTGTGGGGTAAGAAAAGTTTTCTTAAACAGAATTCTGAAAAGTAGCAAAATAATCAAAAATAGTCTTCTACTTTTCTAAATAATTTTTCTTGCTCATAAGAAGAATTTTTCTTACTCATAGATTTTGCAATGAGAACACAATGAGGAGATGTAACTGCTAAACTTTTTGTAAGTTGCTGTTGAAGTGCTGTGGCATCACCAGCAGCAGCTGTTTTCATAAGGGGAAAGGACTTTTTTTTGCAATTCACAAACAGACGCAGAAGTAGGTACTAATTCCACTCGTCAAGTTAAATGTTTTCTGAACAAAAAACAACTGAAATTCAGCACAATACCACAGTCACAAAATCATCTTGTTGTTTAGGTACCAAAATCAAATTAGAACTACCATACTGACCCAAACATAAGACAGTTTGTTTTTCTTTAAATACATCTGAAAAAGTTTGGGTTGTCCTTTATTCATGGTCGAGCTTCAAACATCCAGATAGTTACGTGCACAACTGGTGGTGCAGTTCCAGCAACCTGAATGCATTAGTTACAAGTGAAGCTTTAAACATGATGCCAACAAAGTTCCAGGGTGTTTAAGATGTGCAGAAAGAGGGTGAGGTCCCAAACAAAGCGGCACAAAAATATGGTGTGTGAGGAAACAAGTGAGAAGGAGTTTTGATGCTACGTTTAAGCTGATGGTGACAAATGCTGCAGGGTCACCAAACAAGTCAAGCAGCAAGACAATGTGATGTTACGCAATATAATACACTAAGAATAGAGGCACATTTCTTAAGGTGGTTGCAATCACACCTCAATCAATCCCTCAAACTCACTCCAGTGGTGAATGTAGAATTAGCGATTATCCTTCCATGAAAGTTTTAGGAAAACGATGTGCTGTATTGCTTCTTTAGTTTTGCAGACACCATGATCTTCGCACATTTACATCTCCCCTGATACTCAGTTGAGTCCTAGTATCCTCAGATGATGAGTACACCCCATCTAGTCTCAGCCTTTTCAAACTGTGTTGTAGCAGAAACACTTTTGGTCCTGGCACACATTTACGTGTCTTTTTTGAGCACATTAATATAAATGTGGTTAGCACGTGTTACCCACCTGCCATGATGTAGGCTGGTCTGCATTGGTCAACAGTCTTCCTAGTTTATCATAGAGGTTGCTAAGCAGCTCTGCTCCAAGCATCTCATATACGTACATGAGTGTGTCAGAGATGTCCACCCTACAGAAGCAGACATGCAAAGACAAACGTTTTAGTGGCCTGCATGCTTGAATTTGAATGTGTTAATCAATTTGACAGACTGGTTTTGCATCCTCAGCAACACTGAGTCCATCAGAGCAAAAACATGATCGCTTGCTGACCAAACATCCTGTCAGCGAGTAATTTCTGAAACATTTTGCGCACAGAGATTCATGAAAAAGCAAAAAAACAAGTTGTTTACCTATAAATCCTAAACTGCTCTTTTTCATCTGAGGACCAGGTCGCATACTCCTGGTCAGAGGGGAACTGGGCTTTGTGTAGCAGAACATCCACCAACTGGAAATACACTGGCCTGTAGACCTGAAGATAAACTGCTTGCTTGTCAGATTCGAACGACATAATTTCATCCTACAAGCAGGTGAATAAAAATAAAAAGATTTAGAGAGTGTTTAGTATCTGGAACACAGACCACTTATGCACTTAACAGACCAAAAGCACAGTTATACATACATATAATAAATTACTCTTTCACAATTGAAGAAAAACAGCAGCAAGAGGTCAAGAAGAAGAAAAATCATGCATCTGGGTTTGTAGGGAGAGTTTGTTGTTATACAGGCCATGTAACAACTGCCTTCAAGCAAGTGCCTTTACATTATACAAGCATTTCTACTGGGCTCAGAGAACAGACAATTAAAGAAAAGTAGATCAACCAACCACCAGGAAATTGTAATATATAGCATATAGTCATTTATTTACCAATTTATCTAATTGCTATAACATGAAGTTAAAGAATCGATTTTAACATTTCTCACTTGTAATGTGTACCAGAAGGTGAGTGTCAGGGAGCTGGTGGTCTCATTGACCGGGTAGTGGCCAGGGATGCCTGTACAAAACATGATCATGTTGACTAAAGCCAGGAAGCTCTGCCAGTGGTCCACCTGCTCCAGCAACGTCCTACAGACAGTGACAGAGGTGAGCGTTACAGAAGACAGAGCAAAAGTAACATGTAGGGTTGCACAGTACCACTGATACAGACTCCAACTGGGATCAGAAGCTTTAGGTCCCATCAAACAAAACAGCAGGAGCTCCGGAGTGTGTTACCAGACTTGTTTTGATTGAGACCATCGTCTTTTGTACTGCGGGTTTAAATTTAGACCTCAGCAGCATAAATAAGTACAATAACATCTTAATATTCTAGTTCAATTTTTGAATATAAAAAAACCCTCCAAAAAACAAAAAGTGATGATAATAATAGATAGATGGCTGTTAAATGTTTACGTATGAGAATGTATTTATTTTATGTAACTGTTTTACAAACATATGCACACACACCTGGAGTGGTTCTCTCCCAGCGTGACAGCAATCCGGCAGATACCATGGCAGGTCTCCATGTCCCCATTCTGAACAGCTTCCCGGAGCTGCTCCTGGAGGGCCAGCACTTGAGGAACCAGCTTCAGCAGAGTGTTCACATATCTGTCACAGAGAAACACAGGGATGCACTATGATCAGAGGAGAGCATGGCTGAGGCATGGCAAGGCTGCCGGTGAAAGTCAAACCGACCCACACTGCTCACAGCTAGGTTGATGTTTTTATTTTGTCCTTTCCAAGACAAATGTTTATTTCAAATCCCATCTTAGTTCAAGAGAGTCCAAGCTGTGATCCACCAAACCCACACTCAAAAAAAAAACAAAAAAAAAACTACTAGGGAACCAGAAAATCTATTCCAAGCCCCACCTCACAGCTACGCTGCTGTCAGTTATTATTCTGTCTTCTTGTTGCCGTCTCAGCCTTTTATAATTCCCGCACTCCCAATCAAACACATGCCGATGAACTCACATGGACATTCACAGTTACGCATACGCCGCACAGATCATGTGATGACATCAGACGTCACTCCTTCTGTCATCATCCATGACAGCAAGACAACGGGTGACATTTGGAGATGAAGGACAGAGTCCATTCCTTGAATGTCACAGAGAGGATAGTATGCATGTATAAATGCAATACATGTAAGACATATTACACGTGTCCCCGGGGCGTCTGTGGTATGCAGGATGTGCTGCTTCTTTCAGAGGAATATCAATAAGGATGTTGGCCTTGGTTGATGAATATTTAATCAATGACACAGCAAGGTTGTAAGCCTTGAACTAGATTAGAAACAAACAAAATAATACAAAACTGCTGCTGCAATCTGAAACTGTTCAGACCCAAATGAGAAAAAGTTGGCTCAAGTTAGCTAGTTAGTTTTATAAAACTCATACGTTTATACGTTTATAGACAGTATATCCATTTTTTTTTTATTTCGTCTGGAAAAACATTCAAAAAAGGTGCGACACTGAAAAGCTTTACCAACTGTCATCTCTGCTTCTCACAACTCTTAAAAGGCATATTGAGGGTACCGAACTCTGCAAATACTTCTTGTGGTCAGCAGCAGCCGTCTTCATTGTCTTGGTTTTCCGTTTCAGAAATGACCAAATATCCTCAAATGAGGACAGTTTGGGAGGGCAGGAAAGTCCAAAACACACAGAATGAGGTTTTACATTTTATACATTTCTCAATGAGACCATGTATATTATTTCCCTTTGGGGATTACTAATAGAAGAGACCTGATTCAAATCAAACTAAACTGAATCAAATGCATGGTGACATCTTGAAGGCAACGTATGTTCTAAAATCTCCATGTACTTTTCTGTATAAATGCTCCTGTCCCAGAAGTGTAACGGCAACCACATACCATCACAGACCAGGGCTTTTAGACTTGTTCCTGACAGCAGTTTGGATAGTCTAGAGGACGTTACCCCTATTCCTTCTAAGAAAGAAAAAATAATAATCTGAAACGTCTGGACGAGGTCCAACAGCAGTTGATGACTGATGGTTGCTGATGGACTGCTGACTGCGTGTCCAGCTTAGACTTGCACTCTTGCCCTTTATGCACTGTGATTTCCCCAGATTTTCTGAAAAGCTAAACGATACAATGCATTGTAAAAGGAGAATTATGCAAATACTTTCCATTCTTTCTTTAAAGAAAATCCAAACTATTTTTAAACATTTAAACCATGTTCTCACAGCCCTCAGGAGATATTGTGTTCCAATGTCTCAGAGGTGAAGTCTGACCAGAACTACTACTACTTTTATTATATTTTATGAGAATTGTCTGCTGGTGTACAGATTGGACAGACCAGGAGACAGACCTGTCAGAGCTCATAACTTTAGGAGGGATGTTTGTCCTGCAAGAGTTTCACCTCCTTCACAATTAACTCACACGGTTGATGACTATCGCTGTCCATGGAGAAATCGAGGAGTCTATTTCTTGAAAACAACAGGGGGCAGATGATAAAGGAGAACTTAAGTTTTTATTTTATTTTGTTCCTCTGTCCTTATTCTGAATGTTTTTGTTGTTCGTGCTGATGCTGATAGTTGTAGGGCGGTGGTGTTCAACCCCGGTCCTCGAGAGCACCTATCCAGCATGTTTTAGATGTTTCCCTGCATCAACATACATGATTCTAATTAATTATCGTTATCAGCTTGTCATCAAGTCTGCAAAAGTCTGTTAATGACACAGTCATTTGTGTCATGGTGTGCTGAAGCAGGAAAACATCTAAAACATGCTGGATAGGGGCTCAAGAACCAGGGTCGAACACCACTGTTGTAGGGTGATGTGACCTGTTCAAAACTCAGTGTCATATTTATGGCCATTAGGGGTGTAAATCAAAAGTTTCATCACGATATAATATTGCACGAATTAACTGGATGACGAGTCAGTCTTTGTCGATATCTCCAAGTCTGTATGACACGATTTTGACTTGATTTGATTCACATGCTAGTGATCCAATATGAGACAATGTCACGCAGCATGTTTATTAAACACAATCACTTCCACTTCAAGTAAATAACTAAAATATGACTTAATATTTTTATTTCTAGGTTCTACTAGATGGTTAAATTCAAACAAACAAATCCTTTAATAAACCCGGACTACAAAAGGCTTGCTAACATGTATCAATAAGGATTACATGTATTGATATCCGATTGATATTTCCATTTTGATAAACAGCTTTCAGCTCTTTTTGCATCTTTCGACTTCTTCTTTAACTTCATTCGTTGCCACCTTTCTAGCTCGCTGTTTTACAGGATGTAGCCTTCTTCATTCAGTCAGGATGTATCCAGTTCTTTGCAAAGAACAAATATCAAAAAGACAGCTTGTCATCTCTTCATTTCATTCTCACCCACATGCTTTTTATGCATTTTTACACAATAGCTGCTTCACATTTTCAGTTTGACAAAGGTTTATCGAAGTAACCCCTTGCGTGTTTGGTTATATCAGCTATTTTTATTATTAAACGATGCCTCCTGATGGTGTGTCATCACAGCTTTCCAGTTTAAGCTTGTGCCCCTGCACAATGTTTTACATACTGAAATTCCCCCAGACACCTTGAACTTGTTAATGACATTCTGCACTGTGGCGGCACTGTGCAAATCCATTTCAATTTGCCTTTGAGAAATATCGTTTTTTACCATTTCAATGATTTTCTCATTGATTGCCCATCGTTGCTTCCCAAATACACAGCCCGTCACTCACTAAAAATTACTAAATAATTTTTTCTTTTCCTTGAAAAATGAATGAATATATTAAATGAAGCTGATATCAAAAAACACATTATATAATGTATCTGGGGATCATATAGTCTGAAAAGAAATCAAAGTAATTGTGAGAATCATATTTTTTTTCATCATATATATTCTTCATATCATTTTTTTCTGATTTGCAGCTTAAGATTAAAGTTTCTCTGAGGCTCAAAATTAGTTCTGCTACAAAAAATAATTATTTTCTTTCACAACAATGTTTTTAAATCAAACCTTTACCAAATAAAAATAATAATTTCCATTCCAAACCTTATACATTATCAAGCAGTAGTGAAAACCTCCGCATGTTCAGATGTATTTGGACCAGAAATGATGGTTACACAAACCTCCTAGTCTGAAGGCAAAGTGCAGAGCAGATGAGTCCTAGAAACATTTATAACTCAAATTTCCTTTGGGCTCTCTTATGACCCAAAGAGCCATTTCTGCGGTTCTGCATTATGAAGCCAAGCACTCAATTTGGAAGTAAAAGCTGATTCAGCTTTCTCTGGAGCAAGCTCCATCCAGCTGAGACACGATGCCCATGAATCTGGCCTACAATTAATTAGGAAATACCTGTGAGTCTAGTGGGCTACTTCTTCTGTGTATGACTAAGAGCAGGTCTACAGTCTACACTTTACTTCGCTGACTGAATGACCAAGTGACTCTGTGAGCATGAGTGCATTCATGCAGTCGGAATGTTGTTCATTTTTAATAAGACGCCTGGCAAATGCAGGTCAGGCACTCTTAGCTCAGGAAAATAGTACTTGGTGTGTACATAATGCCATTAAAAGGGCAAAATTAATTTGTATGCAATCACCTATTTCTGCACATAAGAGATGACATTCTGGCAATTTCACTAAGTCTATCTGCCGCAGACCCCTCTCCCCTAACTCATAATCTCCTTTTCAGCTCTTTTCCAGTTGTTTTACGCTAACTCCTCTTTTAATGTCTCCTCTTGTACTGTCTCTTTTTCATTCTACCTTCTCCCTCCCCCCACATCCCTCACCCTACCTCGGCTCCCCTCTGCAATTACTGCAACACTCAGAGAGAGGGGAAAATGGGTTGCCTGGCAACAGGATGCAGCTGGACCAATAGCAACCCCCAAATGAGTTGACTGTAATGCATTTAAACAGAGAGAGAGAAAACACAAGACAGGGAGGAGGGCTTAGTAATGGTGAGAGATGAGAAGGGAAGAAGGCAGAACACAAAGAAGCAGAGGTTGACTGGGACAAAAGATAAGACTTATAAAACAAAGACACGCAACTGAAGAGAATGAAAAACACGAGTGTTTTCACCTTTCTAAGGATGATGGAGAGAAAAAAAACCAACTCATGTCCAGTGTGATAAACGTTTTTGTTTCAATTCTCAGTCCAGCGCACTTTATTCACATGTGAATCACACAATAACAGCAGCAGCCACATGTGTCTCAAGAGACACAACTAACACAGTCAAGACCTCTGAGAGAAGCTGACAAACACCACCGGCAAACCCAACATGACAAGGGTGGTGATCAGCTATGCATGAGACACACACACACACACACGCGCCACAACACAACACAACATATCTTTGATATTAAATATAAGAGAAACTTGTCAAGCGACAGGACAATCTTAAAAAGATTCAGATCTCAAAGTCTATGCTTAAAGAAAAAAATAATGTATGTAGTATGTTGTAACTTCAAGTCATCTATTTAACTTACAATCTACTCGTCATTGCGTGATTTTGTTTAAACTGACTTAGCGTCAGCAACTTCAAAGGTCCTATGTACCCATCTATGAAAGCACAAAAGCGTAGAGGCTCAAGTCTTACTCTTGAACATTTTCACACATTCCCCAGCCCTCTTCCTTCTCTACGCATCCTTTCCCCTCTTTGCACCATCCAGCCCACTTGTCTCTAGGGGAGGGGTAATGGGTGCCTGCCATGTCTGAATCAACCAGGGCATGATGACATCACTCCCCAGCTCTGTAACCATAACAACACCAGCCATCCGAGAAATGCTCCTCTCCTCTCCTCTCCTCCTCTTGGCTGTCAACTTGCCCTGTACGAATCCATTAATCCCTCCTTGCTTCCTTCCTTCCTTCTTTCCTTCCTTCCACATTTTTTGATGCATGTTTCTTTCTCCACCATCTTCTCTTTCATTCAGGTTAAATTTAGCAAGTAATGAACACAGTAACCTTTTTAAGCCTTGGCGTCATTAATTTATTTTTAATGGCTCTCTTTCAGTGGGGTGGGTATTTATGCACATTAACAAAAAAAAAACAATGCACATACCTTTGGGAGTCAGGTTGCGAAATGGCATTAACTATTGCTTCAACCGCTGTGTCGAAGAGCTCTGGGTCGGGCAGCGCGCTGAAGCAGTCGTGCACCAGGCCTTCGCTCTCGCTGAGGGGCACATCCAACAGCACCCATGATGACAAGCAGCGCAGCACGCGAGCTTTCACGGCCCCTGGGCTATCTGTCCTCCGAAGTAGTTGTTGCAGTAAGGGACAGACGGACCCCCACTCCCGGCCCAGGGCTCCTCGGACCTAGACAGATGATGACAAAGGTTATGCTGCTTTATTATGTTGATGTGGTATGTTTACGACTCTGGAAGCCATTACTTTAAGTGTTTATGTGCTTATATCAGTAAGCTCCTGGGTTTAGTTTTGCACTGAATTTTTGACACCTTACATTTTGGAATGTAAATGTTAATTTTTCTCTCAAATGACTAAATGAAGTCAAATATAACTGATTCAAAAAATGTCTTTACAAATGTAAAAGAATATATGACTAAATCAATCTATAACTGAATTGCAGATCATGCAACAGTAACGTCATAATGAATTCAAGTTAGCTCTAAATATTTAGGCAAGACAAGACAAGTTCATTTCTATGGCACATTTCAGCTCGGTGTTTACGTGCCATTTAGAAAAGATCAGTTCAGAGAAAACTGAAAAATAAACAGGTGGCCAGACAGCTGAAGCTGCTACCAGGAAACATACCTGTCCCTTTCGGTACTGCGGTAGGCGGCTGGTTTGGAACTCCTCCGGGAGGACGGTGAGAAGCTCCAGCAAAGCCAGGCACCGTGCCCGCCCATCCACCCCTCCCCCCTCCTCCTGAAACACCCGCACCATTTCTGCCACTGCACCAGGCCAAGCCTCAGGCATCGTGTTGAGTGCCAGAGAGGCTAGTGCCACGCACAGCCGGGTGAGCACCATCTTGGAGCCGGAGGAGAAGCAAGCAATCTGGGAGAACAGCTGGCTCTTCAGAGACTCATACTGGTCTGTAGGTATATCTGACCAGTACCTAGAGATCTTGGTATGAAGTGCACTGGCACCAAAGTACTGGATCTCTGGCACCTGTGAGAGATGACACAATGGATTTGAATGAAACAACGTTTAGGTGTTATTTGATTTATATTAAGTATGTTTGTGTGTATTTGAGTGCATTTCTACCTTATCTGGGCTCAGTAGGGCCCAGCAAAACTGCCACGCCTGAGGTGACACTTGAGCTTGCATTAGCCATTTCTGAGCCATATTCTTGTTTTCAATGTTGGGATCATAATACAACTGGTGGAGGGCCTGGAAATAAAGCACGAAGACAAAAACATAACAAACAACAGTCAGGCGATTCCATGCAATCTGTTGATTGTAGATCCTCTAAGGAGCTAAACTGCTCAGACAAACTTGTGCAAAGTGCTTGTAAGTGCCCTGAACGCAGTAACAATAATGGGTATCTGAGAAAACAGACCAGCTAACAAAAACAACCACTGTCCTTTGCTTGCTAGAAATAGTTGGTTACTTTAGAGAAGCACACACAAAAACACATACTAGACACATTACCCCCAAAACCTGAGTAGACAGGAAAGCAATGACCTGAAAACCACACTCTGAAGTACAGCTCTGGGTAATTTGAGTACTTGAGTGCAAGGAGGGCAAGTGAGACATACAGTATACAAAAAAATGAACAAAATGAGCGCAGGAGAAGGAAATGAAAGAACCAAAAAATAACATTACATGTGGATCTTTGATTGTTGCTCAAAGAATAATTTAGGCACCAGTTTGTAAAGCTGTTAATTTCATTCTCTTTGTCTTACACAAACACACTCACAGACATGTGCATTCCCGTTGAATTAGGGTGAAAGAAAAATCCATTCAGCAAGCTTTTAATCCTTGAATTTCACCCCTGAAGCTCCCTCGACTCGTCCATCATCACCAGCCTTCTATCTTCCTATTTCATCTCTCATCCTCCAGCATGAAGTCTCCATCAAATTTCATGCCATCTTTTTACTCTTAATGTTTGACTCAGTCCTCTTTTAAGATATGCATTTTCCCTATTCCTTCATCAAAAAGCTTGTTGCAATTAAAGAGTACGACGATACAACTGCACCCCCAAAGAGCAACATCATTATGTCAACGCCTAATGGAAAAAGAGTACCAGGTTGCTCCATCTACTATCTTCCAGTGCGATTATCTGTCTGCACTTACTGTACAAGACACTGCACACAGCTGCCTGTGTGTTAATGATCAGACTGTCTGCAGAAAGCCATGTAGGATTCGCACATCACAGTGACAATAAGCTGTAGGTTCTGATGTAGTATGTGCAGCAGGTATGTTTAACTACTGTTTATCTTTGACTTAATCATAGATTAAAATAAATAAATAAATAAATAACCTGCACTCTCAACTAGTATTTACCATATGTGTCTGCAGATTTGATTAAAAAAGCTAAACAAACAACAAGCATACACCGGTTCAATTACATTATAATAGTTTCTTAAAAAAACGTAAAGGTTACTGTTGATAAAACATCATATCAGAGCTCATGAAATATAAATATGTTGTTTTGCTGGGATTTGACAGGGTCTTTTGAAGCATCGTCATTATGGCTTTATTCAAAAATGCATTAGCATAAGCCTGGTTTTATTAATCGACTCCACTCTGCCCTTTCTGTAAACGAGGGTGTGATATGTGAGTTCAAAGAAGCAGAGAATCATAACCGCAGTCGACTGTGTGACTGCAGACCTCTCCTCATCCAACCACGGGCAGTTGTGTGTGTGTATTCCAGATGTGTATTATCAAAGACTAAGACACTAAACACGTTTTGCTGCTTTAATCCTCTTACAAAAAAACATTGCCAGGCTCTTACTGTAAGCAATCGAGAGAATTGCCTACACCAACTATAATTGTTGTTCAGTGGTTCTTACGACGACAACAAAAATCTACTAAAACAGCAGCTTCTGATCCAACATGCATCGGAATTCATTAATTGCCTAAAACACCTGGTTTCAAAAGAGGATGCCTTGAACTGAGTTACACAACGATCATTAGAATACCTACAGTAAAATGTTTGAACAGATTATGGGTTCAAACTGTTTTCAAGCATTTTATCCACGGTAAGGCTACCCTCAAATCTATCATGGTAAAGGAAGAGTGGCGAAGCAGAAGTCATCATCTCATCACTGACCCATCATGGTGCTGCTCTGTAACTGTGAGAATCAAAGACCCCCAGCGGAATGATGATTAATGAGGGAACAAATAAACAATAGTTTGTGCGAGAGTGTATGACAAGGATTGTTGACAGCATACAGCCAACACAGAAATTAAAAATAGCACATTGTTGCCAATAGTGATAATCTCTCAGCACAAGAATGAGATTAAAGAAAAATTATTTAATTTAAGTATTTATTATTGTAAACTGAATGTTTTGATTTGCAAACCTCTTTTAAACAAAAAGATAAAAAAAGACTTATTGCTCTCTCTATTATTTATTATTATTTACTATTGTTGACAGAGTAACTGTTTGTCGACAGAATTGTGAAAACCACAAAACCCTCTCAACCCACTGCAATACAGCGCAATTTATGTTTCTGAATTTTTTCGACATACTACTTCTTTTGCAGTTGTAGTTGTGCAGAAATGTACAAACGCCTTCCTATACAAACAAAGATGCTGACAATGTCGTCCGTTGTCTGACAGCCCCAATATTGAACAAAGAGCTTTCTGTTGAACCCATACAAAGACGCAACCCGGAACCATCATCTCCTGCCTTGTATTCAAAAGCAAACGCTAACCAACAACTTACTGTATAACATTAACTGCACCCACTGAAATAAAAAACAAACAAACAAAACAAAACAAAACAACTTAAGTTGTTCTAATTATGGTTTGAGAAAAGTTAAATTTGCTGTTTTGTGGAAAATAATATTAAATAATATTTTGAAAATGTATTGTCATCGCAAGATCAACATGTGAAATATCAATATTGCAAATACATAAATATCTCAATAAATAGCAGTCTGATATTTTCCAAGAGGCATGCATTCACAGTCTAAATGTCAAATATATATTTGGCAAACCAGATGAAGCCTTACTATCCTGGTTCACATGAAAAATAGTGCTGCTGATGCAGAGATTTTTTGGGATAAAAACTCTATTGCTGGAATAGAAATAATACACTTCAATTTTTTAGTGTGTGCATAGGCTATTTACTGGCAAAGGTAAATTTTAGCTGCAAAGCAGAACAACACTAACACCATCCACTTTAATTATTGGTTTATACATTGCATGTTAAACCACCATGATCATTTTCAACTATGATAGCACATTTTCCACGTTTTCCTAATATGTCACAGCCCTTGGGCAGCTATCTGCTGCTTGGAAAGCCTCAAGTGAAACCTTTAATTTTTTTACAATATAGGAACAATATTGTACCAATTTCCATAAGAAAGTGTAGTCATCGCCAAGTTAACTATATTAAAGAATAAGAATATTGATTAAAAAAAATGTTCAACCCATTTTCACCCAATAAACAAACAGTGCTACTCAAGGTGATGCTCCCTGACACTCACTGAATAATTATATTCAGCTATTTCTGGAACCTGGACGTATCGGACATGGTTCGGGTTATTTTGATGAATATCATGAATTTTCTTTGCTTGACCTGAGTATGTTTACAAGCAAGGCTGCTTTTCAATTGCGGATACGATACTTAAGACCCAGAAAGATTTATTTATTTTTTACAAAAATCTACCTTTAAAGTTCATTAACTATCTATAACACTTACTGTTGCATAAATTATATATCTATTCGGACAATCAGTATTTAACAAGTATGGGTGTTTTCATTGACTTTACTTGTTATAATCCAAATAAAAAAAAAGATGACCCCTCCCCCCCAAAAAAAAAAAAAAAAAATCTTAATTTCTCTATTTTTCTGGAATTACTCTCTTGATTAGTAGAAATTTATCAGACAAACAGAATTTCCTAAGGCAGATTGGTCCATGCACACGGTGACATTTTTTATTCCTCTTTTATTATACAAGAAACCACAGTCTCAGCCAGGTCCCTTATCCCCACAGGAATGTGCATCTCTGTAAGAGGAGCCTTTAATCATTTCTGTCACATCACCAACCACCTCACCCCCCCCCCCCCTCTCCTTACTGGCACCTCCTTCAACTAATCGTCTTCACCATCTCATCTCATCGCATCAGCTCTCCTCAGCACTGTTCTCAGTGCCCCTCCATCCTCTCCATTGTGTCTCCACCCCTCTGTCCATGCAGGAGTCTGCAGCCACCCAGCAGAGAGGTTGATAACAACAACCTGGTAGTCCACGCCGCTATGCAAGCACATGCGGTCAAATCTATCTAGTTTGAACGAGAAAAACCAAGATCCAGAAATACACATAGGTAGAGACTGCAGCATTTGTCAGCATGATCTATTTAGTCTTAACTTAGATAGGTGAACGAAACTCCTAAACATGTCCACACTGCCTTCTCAGATGCAAACACTGCAAAAGTATAACGTTTTATAATATTAAGTGGGTGATAAAGCTTTCTTAAGTTGTCCGTATAAAGCATAATTGCGCCTTTAGTCCACGAAAATCCAACAATGATAGAAGTGACAGGATGCTGACAGTAACCGGCCTGAACACTCACCTTTTCTACGTTTTCCACCGTGAAGTCCAGCGCATCCGGCGTGGCTGCTGTCCTGCCCAGCGTCTCCATATCTCCGCGGATACGGAGCTGTCAAACGGCCAAAGACAAGCTGCACGTTCACATGCGGATACCGTTTACCTTTTCTGTATTCACAATGTTATTTCCAAAATATTTCTACACCGGCGGCCGGAGTGTTTAAGTAATTACGGTATAATTAATTTGGGCATCTGTATCGCCTGATAGGCTAACCGGCAAGCTAACATTAGCTCCCGTACGTTAGCTCAATGCTAAGCTTCCCTATTGAAAACCACGGGCTACGCTAGCGTGCTGGCATGCTAAAGGCGAGCTAGCTGATGTAGCTCTTTAACTTGACGCAGCCCTGGTGCCAAACACAACAAAGCGATGCAGCTACGGTAGTAGCCGTAGTGTGACAGTACAATCAAAACAATGCGTTTTCCGTGTGTTATCTCTAGGATGTGACGGGGGTTGACATTCACACCTTTCTGTCCAGCGACGGTATGAGACGATGCTGGCAGCTCCCTGTCTCTTTGCTGCCTCCGCTTGTGGTGCGACATTCAGGTACTGTTGGAAAATATTACTACTACCCAGGACCACTCAAACAACTACAAAATGTCCGTTTAAAAGCATTAAAAAAAAACATAAAATTAACAAAACACAATGTTTCACAGGCATAGCTTAAAAAGTATTTTGCAGGACTGAGTAATTAGATGTTGTGTAGATTGTTGAAACTGCAGTTGTTATCTTATAGCGCTTGATTAAACTTTATTTTAAAGTGTGATAGACGTAATAACATATGACTGTGAATGCGACATCTCCCCGAAGTGTCATGCTCACATGACATGATGCCTCTAAAAAACATCTAAAACCTGAAACACACCTGACAAAATTGTTGAAAATGTTAAACCTTCTTTAAGAAATGTACAACAGATGAAAAAAAAATGATCCAGAAGAATATGAAATGGATATATATGAACAAAGTTTTTGCAATAAAGTGCATGAACAAATGTTATATATATATATATTTACTATTAATATTTCTATTCATATTGTTTGATACTTGACACCCAAACTCAAACAATCCACCAGCCTCAACCTCCCGGTAACTTTTCCTCAGGGCAATATATTTAAAATTGGAAGAAGGCTGTTAAATTATAAATGATAAATAAATATAAATACATGACGTTATTACTAGAAAACTAGGTAGGAGACTAAAGGAATTTCTTAATAGTCATATTTTTATGTCAAAATTAGTCATTGTTACACACACACACACACACACACACACACACACACACATACATATATATATATATATTTTTTCTTTACAAATGTATAGCACAATTCAACACCAAGGTAATTAAAGTGCTTTATAGAGACATTAAAACATTACATAGTAGAAATAAAATGCATAATTTAAAGTTTAAACAAAAAATAAAAAAGAACAATGATCAAATCAGATAAAATTAGTAGTTAAAATATAATGATCAGTACATATTTGTGTCTTTATTCAACTGCAGCTGAGAACAGGTGAGTCTTCAACCTGGATTTAAATAAACTGAGTGTTTCAGCTGATCTGAGGTTTTCTGGGAGTTTGTTCCAGACATGTGGAGCAGAGAAGCTGAAGGAAGCTTCTCCATGTCTGGTTCTGACTCTGGGAACTGAATAAAAACAACAAAAAAAAAACAGATTCAGGTGACCTGAGGGGTCTGGAAGGTTCATACTGGGTCAGGAGGTCACTGATGGACCATTCAGAGCTTTATAGACCAGCATCAGGACTTTAAAGTCTGTCTTCTGATGGACAGGCAGCCAGTGTAAAGACCTCAGAGCTGGACTGATGTGGTCCACTTCTTGGTCTTAGTGAGGACTCGGGTAGCAGAGTTCTGAATGAGCTGCAGTTGTCTAACTGATGTTTTAAAAGTAGACCTGTAAAGATGCTGTTACAATAATCAAGCATGGATGGACTCGTTTTTCCAGGACCTGCTTAGACATCAGATGTGTGTAGAATGAGTGGCAGACTTGTATCTAAATAAAGGTGTTTTGTTTGTTTTTTATATAAATCAGGGACAGGGTTGTATCTAAATTAGTTTGTTTTTTGGGGTTTTTTTTGGAAAGATATTTAAAGTTTACTTTAAACAACACTAAATAACCAATACATTATGTAGATTATCTTTTCTTGCTGGTTTAAATTATCAGTTGTTCAAATTCAAAATAATAAAGACATTTACTGCAATGTCTCAAAATGCCAAAGCGTACATTTTAGTCTGGCGTGTCCAAGATGTGTGGGATTTTGAAACAACATTGCCCCCATGTGGTGCAGTTAAGCAATTGCATCAATGCAGTGTGGTTAAAGAAAGAAAATACATTATTTAATTCATTTCACTTTTTTGTGCCGCGAAAATTCAACACAAACATATTTCAAGATCATTTCCTTAGAAACCACACAGGTTCAGTGAAGTCCAGTGAAACACAGCTAGTTTTATTCCAATTGTAATCCAATCATATTTCAATTAAATTATATTAAAACATGAAATGCTGACCACCACGACCCCCCCCCCCCACACACACACACACACACATACACAAAACAAAACCAAGAAGTTACATTCAAATAAAGACGAAAAATAAAGGTCATAGACTACCTTAGGTTATATATTCAAACACGTTGCACAATCCCTAGAAAACGTTGTATTACCGGTTACATTATGTGTCAATCTCGAAAGTCCCCACGTGGGTTTAAAGGAATAGGTCCCTTATTATGTATCCCTGTAGGTCCTTTTTAGGCGGGCAATAAAAATTCCCAACCATGACGTTTGTTTAAAACAGCCAATTATTTACTACATCCGAGAATCCTGAAGTGAATCTACAGGTGGACAGTTAAGAGGAAACAAAGCGGAACCGTGTGCGGAAGAGCTCTGCTGCTGGGTAGAAGTAGGAAGAATCGGGTGACTCGTTCGGTCTTTGTGTTGAGTCGTGCTGTGCTGCTTTTAACGCGCGTCTTCTATCACAGAAAGGTGTCAGGCGCGCTGACTGCTGTGAACGACGAACACGTGGCATTGCTTCAGGAGAGAGAGAGAGACACAGAGAGAGAGAGAGAGAGAGAGTTGATCTCCCTCCTCCTCCTCCTCCTCCTCCTCCTCCTCCTCCTCCAGTCCCTCCAGCCACGCAGACACTGTTAGTGCTGCTGTGTGTCTGTGTGGGAAGGACGTTATACAACGGCTTGAGATTTTAACAGAACCCCGAGAAGACTGCAGCCGGACCGAGGCAGGGACGGAGCCGAGGATCCACCGAAAGTCAGAGGAGAGAGAAGGATACTTACTCGATCATTGTTTGTGTCGTCAAAGAAAGGAGATGATGGAGACCAAACTTTTGGCTGCTCTTTGTGCGCTTCTCGTCCTCAGCTTGGGATCTGCTGATCATTGTATGTATTTTCATTTGTTTATTGTATTTTACGCCTTTGCACAGACTGCAATCCGATTACAGCGGATATTTGTTATATCTTCATGATAAAAAGTAGTAATGATATTAATATATCTGTAGCCAACACTGTCAGCTGCGGAGACGTTATCTGGTCTGTCAGGCTGTGAAGTCAGCTAATGCGGGTTGAACACACGTGTTTATATGTTCGTATTTAGTTTTTTTTATCTTGTAAGAGCATCAGCAGTCAAATTAACATCTGAGTTGTCTTGTGTATTTTTTCTGTCAAACACCATCAGATCTTAAGCAAAAACCATTCGCTGCCGTTCTTTGTTTTTAATTATTATTATTTCATTTGCTTTTTATGTTTATGTAAGACCCGGTGCAATTTCTTTTCATTGCTTTGGGAGTCCGGCCCGTTAACAAATTAAATATTATGATATAGACATCAAAATGTGTGCAGTATACATAGCATGGTCTCAGGAGCTCCACAGTTTATCTGTTAGACTACTTCCTCCTTCACCCCCCCCCCCCCCCCCCCCCACACACACACACACACACACACCACACACACCTTTCCTGCTGCACCTACACATCTTTCAGACATCCTGTGTGTCTGTACTCATGACCTGCTTTCAGCTTTCTCTTCTGCCTGTTCCAGTGGTGTTCTCTCTCGTTCCACCTTATTCCTCGTGCCGGTGAGAGTGGCCCCAGCAACATTTGAGACGTTTCTGTTGGGATGCTCTGCATATCCAAACCAACAGAGACCAGCATGACTCTGCTGGGAAACATTTATTGGCTGTAAATGAGCGGGGAAGAACATTGTGATAAATGACACATCTAATTATGTGCACCGTGTCATTGTACTGCTAATTGGCTGTTTTCTGCTGCACAATATAAAGTAGAGAATTAAGCTGTGTAATAGTTTTCTGTTTTTACTGAGTCCAGGAAGGAAGGAAAGGGAGAAGTGGCGGTTTATATAAACATTCTGCGTTAATATCCCTTTGAGCTTTGATAGAAAAGAACACAACGACTCCAATGACTTCAAGTCCACACTTCAGTTACCTTGAATTAGTAACATGAGTTTTCTGTTAATATAATCAAATAAGCACCATCAGATAAAGATTTCTACATTTGAACACCTTCCTGTACAGAAAAGAGGAGAAAAGCCTTTTTGTTGTTATGTAACTGAAGTGACAGTGAAACTAAAACCCTCTTCTTAGGACAAATGATCAATTCAGGTACAAAACCTTGAAGTAGAATGTTCTTCATTCATGGCTACTTCACATACATAGACATTTATTTAAAAAATAACACGCGAAAAAAGCCTTTGCTTGTATATTATATTTAATAAGCGATGCTCTTTTCATCACATCAATATTCAGTCGTGATTACCACCACAAACATCTGCCTACTGGAGGACAAGACGTGCAGCTTGTCTCGCGTCTACATGGAGCTCTTTTAATCCGCAGCTTCTTTACTTCCACAATCAGCTCCAAATAATCTTTAGCATCAACTGAAATATTGACAGAAGCACATGCTGTGAAAACACTGCCTATTTGGCTTCACCGGAGCAGTTAGATGGGGCTCGGTGTGACTGAATCACTGAGAGGTGCTTATTTCCATCCCTGATTGCTGAAGCAGCAGACATCTGCTCACAGAAAAGCGGCTGGCTGTTCCTCTCGGTGGTGACGGGGTCACGAAGTGAGCAAAAGCCATTTCCCCAGGTGCATGTTGCGCTGGCCTGAAGGTCTGTGAGTGGGACTGTGTAATATCTAGACAGAGACGCGTGCTTTGGTGAAAGACACTGAGCTGCTTTATGAATTTATTCCGCGCACACGTACACACACGTGTCTGACCTATGCAGCGCCGATGGAGTTAAAAGGAGGGAACAAGGACCGTATTATGCAGTCAAGCACCTCCGTCTATTTATGAGGGTGTCTGTTTTTGTATCATTCCGAGTTCAAGCGGGCCCCTCTCGCTTTCTGTCGCCGTCGCCTGCATGCGCCTCTGTGGCTCACTTTCTTTCACGGTGTCTCCTGATGATGCTGTGTGAGTGATTACGGAGGTAATGAAAGGCATCAGGGTACTGTGTTAGAGAACGGTAATGACTTTTCATTACATTAGTGCTCTGCTTTGCGTCAAAGGGAACCAGGGAAGAACACAGATGCAGCTTTGTGAGGCTAAAGACCTACAGACGGAGCGGGAAGACGAGGAGCTTCGTCATCATTATAAAGATGCTGCTTCAAAGGGCAAAAGTTCCTCATGTCTCATATGGGCTGTAGTTGAAAACATGCAGCCGTGACCGCAGTCCCAGCACGTCTGAGCTACAAATAAAAAACCTGGCACGTCTTCAGAAGCAATGTAAATGTACTATTTTATATGATCTAAGTATATTAGTAATTAAAGTATTTAAAAAAACCCACAATGAACATAAATAATAACTAACACACACCATTCCAAGAGCCTCATACCGACTTGGGGAAATCTGAAGTGGAGCCCACACAGGTGCAAATTAATCCCCAAAAATAAAAGATTAATGTTACGGTCCTCTGTGAATGGGGGAATCCAAAGTGGAGCTAACTGGGAATTCAGTGCATTGGGAAAAGAAATGGAAAAGAAAAAAGAAAGCTCAGGAGGGATGAAGCATCCTACTGGGTTTGTTCAGTCATGATGTGGGGCTGCTTTTGTTGTCGCTGGTCCTGGAGGAGCTGGACATGCCAATAGAAATGACTACAATTGAAGATGATGACATTTTAGACTGAAATGTGTCACCCAGCATCTAAAAGTCAAGTTTAGATAACAGACTATTTGATTGTTTATAAGAAATATACATAACTACCACGATGTCAGCCGCTTTGAAGGCTCAAGTTCAGCTTTTCTCCATCAGCATCTCGTTCATTACTGAGCTGGGAACGTGTGTAAAGCTCGGAAAAGAGCTAAAATCAGCTCTTTGTGGCCAAACGGTTATTTAGATGTGGAAGTATAATCAAAATGACAACCAGCACACTGATCAGAAGGAGTGAATTTAACTGATGCCACCTGAATGACTTGTGGAGAAATAATAACCCACTTGTTAACATTATGTTAAATTGGTGCCACTGGTTTTATTCTGTCACACCTTTGTTAGGTAATCAAAGTGTATCAAAGCTCAAGAGATCCGAGTAGATCACCTTGGCTGACTTTAAATGCTCATGGTCAAAAATGGTTGATGCAAAAGAAAATGAAGATAATTTAACATGATGTTAAAACTTATTTAGTTCAACGAGGCAACTGACCAGGAGAGTGGTTGATATATCAAAACAAGAACTTATTATTGTTTAAAAACTGTTTCTGGATGGTGTAGGCTGTCTGTTGCTCCATGTTTGCATAGCATAAAGAGAAAACGATTGAACAAAATGACTGAAAACGTCTTTTTTTTCTTCTGTCAGATGAAAACCACGATGCTGGTTCTACCATGTCACGAAGGAAGCCTGAGGAAGAGAGAGATTCCATGAGTCCCTCCGGAGATTTGGTGCCTGGTCCTGGGCCAGACCCTACCAGTCACGCACAGAGCAACAGCTCTGACACCTACCCAGCTTTCACCAGAACAACGGCCTTTCCGAAACCGCGGGAGGAAAATGGTAACTATTTGCATCTAACATTTGGCTCCTGTGAAAATGTAAAGGAAGAGCGTGTTTAGGTGTTTGTCAACTTCTGATGTGCTAATGCTGAACAGGATGTTGAGTTATTGTCATCGTCTGTTTGAGGCTTGCCAGACAGGACGTTACATCACACATGAAAAGGATGGGAAGTCCAACAGCAGGAGCTATATTTACGTTCTTATCACATTTCCACCTCCAGAAGTGGGCCACAGAGTCGGTGGCAGGGTTAAAATGCCAACAGCCGTGGCAAAAACCCAACACAGACAGAAGCGGAGAACTCGGTATAGGTTTTACATAAGTAGTTCACAAGGAAGAGCTGAACACTGGGCACGCAATGGTGCAGAAGTAAAGAGGGCAAATGAGGAAACTAAGGAGTGCTTTAAATCGGAAAAGCGACATCTGTCTGGAGAGCGATGGGAAAGTGTTCTTGAAGGAGAGTCAGAGAGTCAGTGAAGAAGTGATATAGATGGCCTTGAGGAGTGAACCGATTAAATCCTGTGTGAGTTTTCACAAGAGGGTGACAAAAAGTGCCCTACCCCACCCCCATCAGCGCACACACACTCACACACACACACACACACACGCACACAAGTGCTGGCTCACAATCTCTATATTCAACATCTTTACATGTTTCTGTGCATCATTTAAGCGGGTAGAAAGCTATGATTATATCCAAGCTCATATTGTTTGACTGAAAGTTGTGCACGCCAGAAGTGCATGAATTGTTATGTGTAAATGGGGTGATTCATGCCCTAAAGTGGCTTTTAATCCAGCGGAGCTCTCATTCACAGTGTTGCATTGGTTCTGTGGTTCCTTAACAGAACTGGTGTGAACATGAACAAGACATGGATTTAAAAAAGACAACAAACAAACACTGTGTTGGTTGCAAAAGACCTGTAGGAGTCTGCAGCCATGTCAGCAGCTCAGAAAGCCTGTTGGTGTAATTATTATACTTGCAATGACTGTGCTGATGTTCAGTAGGAATTATATTTGCCATCCTCACATTCTTTGTTGAGAGTATCTGTGTATTTCTGTTCAGAGTATTATTATACGCTAAAATGTGCTCATCACTACCTACCTAGTAAACTGATGGAGTATTGATGTCTCATGGTAGTCTTGAATATCATCATGAATATTGTGTGTATAACTGTAACTCTGTATCTGCTTTACTTTGATTTTCTTTCTGCTTCTGCAGCTACCGATGTTTCTCCCGTAACGTCAGTTTCAAACAAAAGCTCAACGAACCAGACTCCATCTCAGCCCCCAGTGGTTCCCTCTGAGAGCCACTCCTCCAGTCCTCACACTGTGTCAGTAACCACAGGCCTCACCACACCTTTGTCAAACCACAGCAACAAGTTAAATCACTCCGACTCTGTAAGACCTGGCTCTTCTCTGACGACCAAGCAGCCCCCTCAAACCGAGGCGCCCTCTTCCGCTTCTAACCAAACACCTGAGCAGCAGAAGCCCCAAACGTTCCCTGCTACCACCACTACCACCACTACTACTACATCCAGCACCAACTCATCTCACGAGCCCACCAACTCTCAACCGTCAGCCAACGCTTCAGAGTCCAGCAGGATGCCCCTGACTTCCACTGAAGCCCAGCTGAAGACCACCACCACCACCAGCAGCACTTCTCTCAGCAACAGCTCCATCCAGGCTAGAACCCACGCCGGGAGTCCATCCCAGCTCAACATGGGGGGTGACTGTAAGTGCTAAAATAACTTCTGTGCTGGTAGATAAATTTCCTCTGGACGACAACAAAGGACACAGTGTTCATTGTTTTCCAGAACAAGCCAGTTATTGCTTCTGCACACAGACACAACACATTACCCCATTTACATCATCTACAAGCACCGTCACCACCAAGCACTCCGCAATCAGGAGTTTGTTTGGGAAAAGAACAGACAGTCATGGGACCCTGGTGTTGAGAATTCAGTTAGTCCCCCCCCCCCCTATTGTCTGCCTGCTGAATGATTAAAATATCCACACTTTCTCTTTCTGCATCCCCTCTGCCTACTGTTTAGACAACATTTATTCGTCCTTCATGAGTGCACTTTAGCGAGGCAGCGAACGCAAAGGAAGAAAAGAACTTCCCTCAGCTGACCAGCCTGCTTCCTGACAGTTGGTTTTCTCTGCTCGTCTCACTCTGTGGTTTTATTAGACGCTTGGCGTCTTGCCTCTTTCCATTAGCCAGAGGAGCAGGCAGCAGTCGCTGCTCTGTGGTTGATGTTAGTTTCAACTACAGCCAGGTTTACTTAACAGCCCTCCATAGCAACATATATCTAGACAAACAATTCATGCACAGAAACATAGAGGGAGGCACCGAAGGAGCAAGATATTCTTAGACGTTAACCAGTACACTTTGACAAAAAACTGAAACATAGCGTACTGTATACGCACACTTTATTCATAGCAGGAAATTGTCCCAAAATGCTGCACAGGCCAGTGTAATACCTCGACTCTGTCTGATATTCGTGCTCTGAGCTACATAATAAACGCTTTACCTCTGGAGGTTGTATTTGCACCTTGATCAATACAAGTGAACACCATTCAGCCACACAGATGTCTGGGCCCTGCTGACGGGTCTCCCGCCTTTCTGTTCCAGCAACGCACGGCCCTGCCACGTTAGACCCTCTCCTGGCTGGCCTGGTGTCAGCCTTTATCCTCACTGCCGTCATCATCACTCTGCTGCTCTTCCTGAAGCTCCGCCAGAGGAACAACAGACCAGAGTTTCGCAGGTTGCAGGACTTACCCATGGTGAGCACGAGCATGCCATACGGCGATATTCTCCAGCGATGATGAGACACACTGTTGCAGCCAATCCTAGTATCATTCCCATTACCCATTAGAAAATTGTGCACGTTGTGCACGTGCAAGTTTTCTTCTCTATGTCTTAATAAGAATGCATATATTATTAACCAATAGGTCAAAACAAGTATCTTTTATTGATATTAACTTATGACAAAGTGGTCAAAATCTAATGTACAGTTTGAAGATGAAACACTACTGAGAGCGTGATGGTGTAAAATAACATCAAAATGGTTTTGTTCTCCCATTTTCCTCCTTAGGATGACATGATGGAGGATACTCCACTGTCCATGTACAGCTACTGATGGAGTCGCAGCAGAACCTTCAGCACCCAAGCATCCTCCTTCAATCCAGACTCGAGCCAGTGTTTTTGTTGAACCTGGTCTCTTCTCCTTAATCTGTACCAGAGAGAAGCCTGTGTAGGTGTGAGCATATTCCTGGACGGCTCTCATCTTTCCACGTTATTGGCACCCACAATGGCAAGAAAAGACATGACTGAAACTGCAGTCGACAATGAAGATAAAACCCACGATGGATCCCTTCGGAAAAAGTCAGTTTTTTTTTTTGTTTTTTTTTAGGCCTGTATTGCATATTAATTACCTCAGTCCATCTTTTGGGGTTACAGTTTATATTTTAATTCCATGGAGTTCACAAGAGTAGGTTTTAAAGCAGGAAGAAACACCGTGGGCGTTACGGTTCACAGAAACTTGGATCGAGCCTGTCGTGTACCCCGGAGGTGCTGGTCCGATTCCCCTCCGCTGGTTCAAGTCAGGCAGAAATGAAGGCCAAATAAATCTGATGATGATGGCTGTCCAAAGAAATTCACAGGCTGATTATAGTGTTAACAAGGTTGCACTTTACTTTTTCAGGAGTAAGGAAGAAGAAAAAAAAAGAAAAAGAAAAAATATTTTTTTGTAAGAGGAAAAATGTAATTTTGTGTGTGAGCAGTGTGAGAGTTTGGAAGTATGAGTGTGTTGAGGGTGTATGACGATGTTTATGATGATGTACTGGAGGCACAGCTGGGAATATTTAAGTGTTGCTTTTCAGTGTAGGATCCACTGCCTTTAGGTTTGTTTTTGATGAGTATTTTATTTTTTGCTACTTTATTTCCTGCAGGCTTTAGTGCAGGAAAAAGTGCCTTACGCAGCATAAAAACATTTCTTGCTGAATTCTGCTTTTATATTACAGATGAACCAACTTCCAGATTTACCAGTCATTCCCAAATTTTTCCTATCCCCATTTCAACACTCTCAAGGCGAGGCATCTGTCCTGACTTGCTCGTGCTGAAGCCAAGCCTCGAGCATAAACGGCATGAGGCACTCCTTCGCACAGTGATGGCTGCAGACTTGTTTCCTCATATTAGCATTGTCCTGTGCATTGTAAATACTACTGATGGTTTTAATTAAGTCCTCACCCAGATGCTGCTTGGCCATTGACCATACACAAACTTATTCAAAGCGGTCAGACCTGGTAAAACCTTGATTCAAGTAAGCGAGCTCCCAAATACTCCCCTAATTACACTGTCAGGCTGGCTTTATACTTGCTCTGCTGATGTGCAGGAAAATATGAGTGGAAGTGGAAGAAATGCAAAAAGATGCCGACAACTCCACCTACTGAAGTTTCAGCTGCATCTGTGTTTTTAAGGTTTGATTTTCATGCCACTAAACAAGACACATTAAAAGTAAAGCCGCATGATTCGTGAGCCACCAGAACAGATACAAATCCTTTGTACACGTCAGTGGATGCAATGCAGCATTTGTTGTGATACTGGTGGCTACTGTCTAACTG
Organism: Xenentodon cancila; assembly: GCA_014839995.1. Classification (NCBI taxonomy): domain Eukaryota; kingdom Metazoa; phylum Chordata; class Actinopteri; order Beloniformes; family Belonidae; genus Xenentodon; species Xenentodon cancila. The sequence goes on from CM026206.1 coordinate 20,447,891, forward strand.
GTGCAAACTCTGCTGTGGACGTTCAGTTGAGCTAAGATGTGGGGATTGTGAAGGCCACAGCAGACCATTCTTTTCTTTTTCACATTCTCTGTTGAAAAAGTTGTATATTGTCCTTTTTCTTAAAGTTTTTAAAGAAAGCTGAATGCATTGTGCAGCTTTGCTGTCACATGTGAATCACGGGCGGTTTAAGATTAAAGATATTTTGAAGTCATTCTCCAGCTCCTCTCTTATGCCTTTTTAAAACTTTCTGTTGTAAACAGCTTTGAACCTCAACACCAAAAAATAATACAATCACAATGAAGATTCAAAATCAAGCTCCGCTTTTCAAAGAGACTTTTATTGTGGAGATAAAAACAAAAAAGATGCACAGCCGCAATGACTGAATCAATGACCTGCTTTACAGCCAGATGGCATAAAACAGCAGTGAAAAGATCTTATTCATCAGCCAGTTTGAGGAGCTGCATCCTTATTAAATATGTATTTAACCATCACAACACAGACAATTGTACACACAAACACAGTAAAGCTTGCACTAGCCTGGCCAGTCATCCTGATTCTTTCCTCTTAGAAGAATCAGTCTGGTTCCTCCAGATTTACTTCCAGGGGCCAGTATCAGCAGGCACAGTAGAAATAGCCTCTGGATGCCACTGAGGCACACAACCAGAGAAACGAAACATGTAACGTAGGCAGACACACAAGAGACATCCACAATGGTAGAGCGTGAGCAAAGTAGGAACACTGGTGAATGATTGTTTTGGCAATTTTGATGCCATCTTGGTTGTTTAGACTAGTGGCTCTTAGATTCACCTGTATGAGAGATCACATAAAAGCTGGCTCACTGGCCTGCTGTGACCGGTTCTGTATGTTTCTGTGCTGGTGCAATTAATACAGCTACGTCAGACTTTTATTCAATTTCATTCAGAAACATTTTAATTGATGTTTGACCTTTACCTAAAGGCCTAGATTTGAATGTGACTAGTCAACTCTGAGGACAGTTCATGTCCTCTTTATGAAATTTTGCACAAACAATCATTTTTTTTTTCTTTTTTAAATATTCCTAATCCTGTAATTTCCCAATAGCCCCTGATATTTGTTTCTTGGAAGATCATCCTAAAGATGTGTAGGAGTGCAACAATTAGTCAAGAGCGTCAACAAAAATCGATTATCAATAAATTTAAATGTTGACTATTGTCAGCACAAATAGAATGAACAGTGTGAGGCATCACCTTCATTCCCATCTCTGCCAAGAATTGAATATACACAATAATGTTCATCCTATTGTCGCCACTCGTGTTTTTCAACAGAGTGAGGCATCTCCCTGCCTTCTCATCTCTGCTGAGAGTTGGACATACACAATAGAGCAGTGTTTCACAACCCTGGACCTCAGGGCACACTGCACGTTTTAGATGCTACTGTGATACAAGTAGCTGCATCATCAACAGAGTTGACAGACCTTGACGACAATCTAGGGAGGACTATTCATTTGAATCAGGTGTCTTGATGCAAGGAGACACTGGAATAGAGTAGAGCAATGTAACAGTCTGAGTACAGTGGCAGGTAAACAACACCACGGCGACTGGCAGCACGGTTCATTAAAAGATGTATTTCTGAATTTAGTGTCCATCTTTCTTTCTTTATTTTTATTTAGCACATCATTTAAACAACCTCATGCAAAATTTAAAAGCTGAGAGCTAAATATGAGCTATTTAATAATTATGAGATGCATAATTTGATTAGTCGACCAATCATTTCAATAGCTGATCAACTATCAGAATAGTAATTAGTTGCAGCCCTAAAGATGTGACAGTTATGCTTTTAATTTTATTGTTTCATCTTTTAACTGCAATTTCATATGGGCACATTGACTTTTTTATATCCCGCTTATATAAACTGTCCATCAGAATCCCCTGACTGTGCACCGGCACACACAAGTGTTGATAAGGGTAATCTGAAAGCACGGCTTTTTACCAACCCGGCCTCGGCCTGCCAGGAATCATGTCTGAATAATGGTATTAATGGATCTCCTGTCCTGTTAATGGATTTGGAAGCATTTTTAGGGCAAAAGCTTTTGATACTTGATGGCTTTTATTTCCGCTACAGGAGCCGAAACCTATCCCTCATCGGATTCTGTCTGTAGACAAAGCTGAAAGATGGGATGATGATGCTTTCCACACTGAATAAAGTACTGTTGACATAAAGGCAACTTTGATCTTCAAAATTTTAAGGGCTAAAAGTTGTGGTGGATCTTTACCCCGACATGCTTCTGTATATAAAAAGGCAATTAGATTTTAGTCCAAGTGAAATTTACTGACCTTGAATCTGTTTTTGTTAAACTTTCCAATTTTAAGATGCCAAGTTAGAGAGGTTTAAGCATGGCGAAGGGTTTATATTAACTTATAGGATCCATAATTAGTCCCATTATGGAGGCTACTGGTGCTATGAGCAAAGTTCTGCCAAAATCTTCACCACATGAAAGATTTACCAAACCCAAACAATCAGTAATCAGAAAGAAATATGGTTTTAATCTACTTTTGCCTTCAACCAAGCGTTGTGGTTTAGTAATCACAGTGCTTCTGTCTCTAACTTTGGCAGGACCCATAAATTACTGTCACTGGGAAGAAACATCTGGATAGAGGGTGTGGCAATGACAAAAAAAAAATAAAACCATCTACTTAGGAAGGCTTACTTTGAGACATAATGGATCTTTTCAAAACACATTGTTACTGGTATGAAGCCGCCACATCATGTGAATGAAAAGTTCATACAAAAGGACTCTAAACAGCTGGCTGCCCGTCCACTCTGTTGCCAGCTCCTTCTGCGTCTGTACATGTGGAGAGCTTCGGCATTCTCCTGAAGCACGATTTCATTCCCAAACCTCCAATGAGTAACTGTATTTGTATTTGTGTGTGTATATATATATATATTTTTTAATTATTTATTTTTTGGTGTTTGCAACAAAGGTACACATATCAGCAGGTAGTCAATTTAAAAAAAATTCCAAAATTTCAATTGGTGGTTTAGTGTCATGAGAGGAAATGTCTTTTTGTTGCTAAATGCTTCCCTGGTGTCCTCACCTTTGCCAAGAGCTTCTTTGAGCAAAAACTCAGAGGTCGTTAAAACTTAGGTCTGATTCCGACTCTGGATCTGAATCGTCATCAAGAAGATCACCACCATCGTTGTCGTCATCCTCCACGTCTGATCCTGGAACGATGAACTCTCCTGGGCCGGACACTTGGTCTAGAAGTGCTGGCAAACATCAAGAAAGAAGCACTTAATTTGTATATTTGAGTGACTTGGCGTCTCACTGCTGTGCTATCATGTGGGATTAAACTGGAAGAAATTCAAATGTTTCCCCATAACTACTGTGTGCCATTATCCAAGTGCGTGCGTGCGTGCGTGCGTGCGTGCGTGCGTGCGTGCGTGCGTGTGAGAGAGAGAGAGGGAGAGAGATTGCAGTGCTCAAATTATGCTGGCTTCATGGGTCCAAATCACTCTAGGAAACATTAAGGCCAGAGATTATAATCTCATCCTGGAACATGAACCTTCTTTTACTGTAATTCACATTGGTGAGCTGTGCATAAGACCACACAGACACATACAAGCAGTTTTCTTCTCAGAAAAAAGAAAACAAACAAACAAAAAAAGCACTTTGCTGAGACTGATTGGAGAGGAAACGACAACATTAGTGCTTTATCTGCAGATGGAGGAAGACAGTAGGACATATTTGTGCTACTGTGATGCAAAAAAAAACAACTAATGGATTAATCACTTTGATTTCTAATTTTGGCTTTATTTCTTTTCTTTCGCATTTCTTTCCTATTCAGACCAGGCTTTCTGAGCTTGTGTACTGAATGTAATAGCTTTTATATTTTTAGAATATACTTATTTTTCCTTGTTGTCAAAAGTTAGGTGATAAGATCAAGACTGAAGCCAGACAGAAAATGGGGAAAAAGCTAGACACTCAACCAAAGTGGACGAATAAGTCAAAACCGTTCGCGTGGACTAATGTGCAATCCTACATCTTGGAGGGATGCCATGATTTCCTGAAGGTTTCCTGGCAACAATTACACTCGTAAGTGCAAATACTGGAGTGGTATCAATACTGTCATCCAACTCTGTTAGAGAGATATTAAAATATTTTCCAAATACTCATATATCCGTTTTCTTAAAAACCAAATGCAACAGTTCTCTCCACTGAGTCAGACTGAACAGGATGACTCATTGTGAAGGTTGTAGGGAGGCATTGTGGGCTGGAGGAGGGGGGAGGGGGATTACATGTCCCATCTTGCTAAAAACATCATCCAATTGTGCACATTTGGTTCTTTGCTTAACGTTTTGTTGCTGATATCCCATTGTTGGGACATGTTTATATTGTGGTATCCTGTATGTGGGTGGAAAGAGCCTGTTAGAATGATACAATGAAAATATATGGCAGAGATGACTCAGTTCTCTTTACTGCCAGGTGCACTGGTGGGCAACTGCCCTTGGCTATATTCCAACTCAAAACACACAAACTCCTACCAGGGCCTTTGTCATCGAGCCACGACAGATCATCTGAGCTGATCTCGGCGAGGCTCGGTGTCGGGCTGAAGCCTTCAGAGTTGGACTCTGGCTCTTGAGCTCTTTTGTTCTTGACTCTTCTGCTTTGTCTGTGAGGGGCTGGTACTGGTGAGGACCCTGAATCAGAAGGGAAAATATGGTTTTATGGATTTATTTCCCTGTGAATGCCAAAGCCAGAGAAGGAGAGGCCTTTACCAGATGTGTGTGCTGTCAACAAAGGTGCTGGTTCACGTCTTCGGAGAATGAGACTCCTCACCTCATCCTTCAGTTCTGACACAGTTGATCTGTAGTGAAAGATTAACACAATGTGATACAAGAAGATCTTTTTTTTTTTTTGACATGCATGCATGCAGATGCTCGTACATATACCTGATCTGACGGACCTCCTGCTGAGTGTGAGAAAAGTCGGAGACGGTCTTTATCAGATCAGTACTGTGAACTCTGTAGCTTTCTGTCAGCTCCTCCAATGTCTGAGCGAAACACAGAAAAGAAACATTTAAGGATTAGAAAGAATAGAGGCAACAAAACATCATAATGCAAATGTACCTTGCAGCTGCGTTCATACTGTCTCCTGGTCTCTCTGCCTTCTGCCTGTTGGAGAAAGATATCCTCCTCCTGCCTCCCTTTCAAAGGGAAAGGACAGATGTTGTAAGTGAGGTTGTTCTTGCTTTTACTTTACAAGCCAGACATGTGCACAGACATGTACAGTCCTGCTGAGTTGATACAGCAGCAGTTACTCACTTAGCCGTGTTTTCAATTGATCCAACTCTCTCCGCAGGTGTTCCAGCTCCTCTCTGCGAAGCTTTGAGCTGAAACTGAAGAAACAGACACAAAGATTGTGAAACTGTCCAGGAGCTAGATCTTTTTAATTCTATATGGACGTGTAATTATTTTTGAGTCACTCCTGAGCTGAGCCCATAATTAGTTGCGTCTACTCCAGCAATTAATGCACCTCTCCTCCAGGTTGCCTGGTGACGTGCCACGGGTTACGTATCCTCGCAGGCTGCTGAGCTCATGTTCAACTTTTCTCCTCCACTGCTCCATCCTTCTTTCCAAACCTGGACTTTGTCCCCTCCTCAGGTCCTCACTCTCTCTTTCTCTGCTCTTCAGCTCCTCCTGCAGTGACCGAATGTCTTCTAGAGGAGAAGAATGATACTATGTCCACAAAATTGTCTCCCCATATGTCTTTATGGAGCAATCTTAATATATATTCAACAGTAGATGAATGCCCAATGATGGGAGTACTTTTCTTCCTCACACAGAAGAGTGGATGGAGAGAAAAGAAGGAAAATGAGAGAAAGCTTAATCTTTATGTTGCTGTAGGATCTTTTGAGTCAGCTTTAATAATACAGGTGGTACACGTTTACAGTTACTCATTTTAAAAGGTAATGTACAAATAAGGAACAATCAGATTAAGAAATTAAAATAGCAATGTAAATAAACAAAACCATAGAATAATAAATGAGTGAATATTTGTAGAACTAATTTTGAGCAAGTGGCGATGCGCAAATAACTGGAACCATGTTTTTATTCTGAGATTCTGCACAAAACTGTGAGAAAAAAAAAGCCTGAAACACTGGAGTTGTGATTGCTTGATGTCAAGAAGAAAAAAAGAACGGTGCCATCTGCTATGAGCATCTTTGTGGAAGAAAACATTTAACAAGATTATGTATTATGTGATGGATTCAGCAGCCTAATTCTGGGCATTGCTTATTGTCATTTGGCACCTTTTGACTTAGTTTGGATGTGACTATTTTCAACAGCATCTCAAAATGGCTACATTTATTTAGCTGAAGATGAAAATAATTAAAAAGACAAAAATCATGACAGACTCAGGTTAATAGTTTATGATTCAGCAGTGAGATACCTTGTAGATTCTGGATGTGTGATTGTTGACGTTGTTTCTCCCGTTCCAGGTAACGGAGCGTCTGTGTGAGGGACTCAATCGTCTTGTGGGTGGGACACCAAAAAGAAAAATTGGGAATACAATTATGAATTTTGCCACTCCTGTACTTTGGCAATTTGTAAAACTGCACAGACGCACTGTTTGTTCTGTAAAATAAACACCTGGTTCTGAATCTGGAGCTGTGACTGGATAGCAGCCAGGTCTGCCCACTGTACACCAACACGGAGAGATGGGGAAGGCTGGTGAGGAGGTGCTCCAGGGAGAATAGCAAGAGAATCCAAATCTGACCTGAGACCACTCTTCCTCACAGGAAACAAATCTGGATCTTAAGAAGCAAAGGTTAAATAAATCCACTGACTGAAATCCCCTACCGCTCAACATGAGATCTGATCTACATTATGAAGTAAGAGAGGAAGTAAAATTAGTATTTTATTAAAAGGGTAATTCCGTTTTAGTCATATTCAGAAGGCAAAAATAGCTTACCCACCTCTGATCGCTTTGGAGAAATTCCCAGCTGAGGTCAATCTCGCCTGTAGACACGTAAAATCACTTTTAACATGCAAAGGCTATTCCCAAACACGCTTTACCTGCTGTGAGTGACCCTGGTCATGTTTAATGGAGCCCTGCTGCCATCTACAGATGGGAGTGTGTCTATGCTCCCACAGATCTGATAACAAAACCTTAAACTTTCCACGAATAAACAGCCATGGGAGATAACACTGAGTGCCAATCAGCATCAAGGGTTGTGGAAAACGTGGGAACATCGGGTGACCTCCTAAGGACTATCACAAGTGACCACAGACCGACGACGAATGTGAACGAAAAAAAAAATGTAATTGAGCACTTTTAAACAACACGTTTTTACATTACCTCCACGGTAAATACATTGAGAAGAAGCTATTTAAAGGAGCAATACATACCCTCATCTTTGCAACATCGCCATCTGCTGCTGACAGGATGGAGGTCAGCTGACTGTCCCAGTTCATGGCCGAGTTGATCTGGAAAGTCAAAGATCAGGAAAAAGACGTCAAACGGACCAGAGATCATTAACTAATCCTACATCTTCGGACGTTAGATCAGAAAGGAAATGCGCTACAGTAGCTTAAGCGGCGGGTTTTGCGTGTGGTGGAGTCAGGATTTCTGAGGGAGACAGGACGACACGTGTGGGTGCGGGACACCAGCGGCGCCGGCCGCCGCGTCTCCATCAATATCCACAGGTGACGCGTGTTTTAGTGGGACTTTACAAACCCCTCAAGTTCCCAGAAGCAGTTTGTTTTTAAATTGAAGCTGTTTAACGCCGCTCACGCAGGGAAGAATCAACAAAAAACAAACAAACAAATCAAAAAATATACATTTACAGTAACGTGCAACGTTAGCAGTTTTAGGGTGATTTCTCTATTAGGATGTATAATGCTTCTGTAATATTTAGCAGAAAAGATAGGTATACTTTACCTTTACACTGCTATTTAATTTGTGTGTGTATATATATATATTTTATTTTTTTTACTATTCGTGAAAAAATACCATTTCCATGACAACTAAGACACTCGCGCTAGCAGAGCAGGCTACGTAAACACTGGCCTCCACTTTTAAATCCAGGAGCTCAAAACAGCTCCGTGATTGCGTCAGACGTAGACGCGAGGGTTGGCGGGGCTTGTAGTCCGTGAGCCATCCTACGAGCCTGAAGTCGGTAAATAAAGGAAGCGGACCCTTAACGCACACCCGCTAAGTAATATCTGTAGCTTTTTCTATTTAAGTTTGTACTTCACAAATGAATGTAGAAATAACGAGAAATGTAGATTCGTTTCTGACTTTGACAGACCAAAAAAACCACACCTCCCACAATCCAAAGCTGCATCTCTAACATGAAACGATGGCGGCCTCGACTGTCAATGTGGAAACTGTAATAGGACTGTTAAACAGCTCACTGAAACCACAAGGATTTGAAGTGTACCCTCTTAAGGTACGGTCACACTCATTTATTTCTACTCTCTTTTTTTTTCTTTTTTTTTTAGCTTTTACAGTCACCGGGACAAAGTGTACGTTGTGTGGTTTAATACAGTCATTTCTAACCAGGTGAAAGAAGAAGAAGAAGAAGAAGAAGAGCAACATTTTCTTTATGCCACGAGAAACACCTGTGCATGGGTTTCTATTGGCTTTGTGTACCTTGTGCCTTGCAGGCTTTCACCTGAAACTTTGGCCCGCCGTGTCCGCAGGTTGGCTGGTACAACGCGGTGCTGCCTCCCTCCCTCCGCCTGTCTTATCCAGATGACAGCCTGGCCGTGCTGGTGCTCAGCACTCCTGCTATGTTTGAACAAGCTTTCCTGCCCTTCATGGAGCGGAGCAGCTGCCACAGGCTGTCTGACCCCATAGATCAGTGTGTCAGGCGCTGCGTCACCTCTGCTGTTTCACAGGTGAGGGCAGAAGTGTACGCTGGAGAGCAGGACTGAGGGAAATAAGGCTGCGGGGGTTGTTCATGTGGAGGAGAGCATATATATATATGTGTTTTCAGAGTTTACCATCATCTTGGATAACTCCAGTCAGAATGTTACTGCATATCCGACAGGTCTGCTTCACCTCTTCCTGCCTCAGTGTTTTCCAGGACAGAAAGTGGATGTGAGCTATGACTACGAGCTGCTGCCCAGCAGGAAGCCAAAGTTCTTGGCACAGACTGCTGCACATGTATCTGGAGCGGCCTTCTACTACCAACAATCTGATGTCACAAAGCAGCCCTGGGATAAAAATGTAATGCCATACACGTTTTGTTTGTTCATGTGCCATCCTGTCCACTTACCAGACTCCTATGCGCTCTGTTTGCTTGCAGAAGATGTTCGGAGTGTGTGTGCATCCGAGGTTCGGGGGCTGGTTTGCCATCAGAGCTCTGCTGGTGTTTGAAGATGAGACGGTGGGCTCTGAACTGGTGCAGCAGGATCCTATTGACTGTGTGCCTTCCAGAGAGGGCAGGATCCAGCTGCTGGAGGCTTTTAACTTTCACTGGGAGGTATGGCACCAAAGTCCATCATTTCTGTGGCACACGCAATACAAAAAACAAAAAACAACAAACGTTCTCTTCTTATCCCAAAGATCAGCGGACAGATAGCCTTTAGATAAAAGACTGTCATGTGTGATAGAGGTGCTGCTGACCCCCTTCTGGGAGGATTTCAGCTGTTTGTTAGTTAGTTTGTTAGTAGGAGGTGAAATGAGAGAGAAGCCTGTCCTCTGTTTCATGAGGATAAAGCAATCCTGCGTTCTCATTAAGTGATAATTAAATTCACCCTCACAGATAAACACTGACTTTTTAATTTGTTAAGCAAAACAATGCAATTAATTTGCTGCTTTCCTTCAGGAAAGGGTGACCCGTGTTAGAAGTCATGTATTTATTTTCTAATTGTGTCCTTGATTCGCCTTCACCGTCAGTCTCTCTGAATTTAGACTCCACGTGAAAAAACTTGTCAAGTCCATTCATAAAACGTCTTCTCTGGATCCTATCCGCACTAAACTGGTCAATTTGTACAACCTTCATGTCAGAAGAAGTTGGGATGATATGAAAAACACAATTATCTTTAAAATTATTTTGATTTTGAGTTCCTTGCAGACAGTAAAAAAAAAACAAAAAAACAACAAAATACAAATTGTTTAATGTTTTGTCTCTTCAACGTAATTTATTTTGTTCATTTGCATTTGTTTTTGCATTTCAGGACTAAAAAAGTTACAAAAAAGTTCTTAAAGAGGCAATTAAGTGCTTGTAAGCATGCAAAACAAAAACGTGTTGTATATTTAGAAAAAGAAAGATGTGTGTTTAGTCTTCGAGGCACAAATGTGGGCAGAAGATCTCCATTTTGTAACCAAATCCATGAAAAAATCATTAAAATGTTTAAAAACAGTTTTCCTCAAAGTAAGATTGGAGGATATTTCCATGGTTCTCCTTATGAAAGTGCATCATATCATTGAAGTATTCAAGGAATCTCAAGGAATTTCAGTGTGAAAAGAGTAAAAGTGTGCAGGGGTAAGTCTAAACTGGAAACCACTCTTCTCTGATTTCTCACACTTCGCTGCATCTAATATAGCGGATATAACCACGTGGGCGAAGGGATAATTTGGGAAACCCTTGTCAGGAACTACAATAAGGAGTGACTGTTGGAAATGGCACTTAAAACTTTAGTATGCAGAAAAAGTAATTGTATTGTTGTGTGGTACGTTAACATAAGATATATGCTTCATTTATGGGATTTTATATTTCACATTAGTTTTTTTGTATTTTTTTATTGGTAAGAAAAAGAAATTATTATTATTATTTTTTTTTTTCAAATAAATAGAATTAATGTACATTTTCAAGGTGTAATATACATATCAGAAAGAAAGTAGTCATTTGATTGTGATTATTTTGTAATCCTGACCAAAAATGACATATTTCATATTACCTGTGTACTTTAGGTGAGTATTTTATATTGTAATCCTACTTTAGCTTTACCACAGTAGCTGTTTTAAACTTGTGACAGTCTTCCTAACGAGTTTCCAATTAAATTCTTCCCATATTTTGCATCTGAAGGACTGGTGCTACAGAGACATTGTCCGTCCGGTCCAGACCTACTCTCAGAAACAGAGGGACTACTTCTCCACTGCCCCAGCGCAGCGTTTTGCTCTTCTCAGGACTTGGGGCTTCCTGCTGAGTGGTAACGATGAAGCTGGACCCACCTCAGATGCAGAGAGTCAGGTGAACGGACACAGCTGAAGTGACGTGGAGGTGCTACTCATCCCTCAGCAGCTCAATGCTCTGCTGACCTTTGGACTCCTAACTAGTTTTTTTTTCTTGAATTCTGGCTGAGCACTGACAGATTTATGTTTTTTTATACAAACTTATAGAACTTATTTTAAGTTAACATTGGATTTTTTTTCCTAAGATGAGTAAGCAGTGATGTTTTGTTTTTTTATTATTAGAAATCAACACTACATAAAAAAATAGTCATGTTGTTGTTGCTAGAATGATGAGTAGCTTCCTTTAATCGTCTTTCAAATCCTTTACACACCTTCTGTTTGGGTAAACATGCTGTAAAACTATGCATCTATTTTATTTATATGTTTGACACAAAAATAAGTCTACTGTTAGATAATGAATAAAAAATATTTGAGTGTTTTTTTTAAGCAGTCTGCTGTGCTCATCAAATCACACTTAAAATAAAAATACAACATCTCTCCTGGTTTATCTGTTTGTGTCATGTTTTTGCCTACTTTGAACTGTTAACTAACATTTTTTTTGGGCACATGTAGGCACATTTTCTCCCCTCTAAAATGAATAACTGAAGGTTGTTATGACCGTGTGAAACGAGCACAGGGCTGCAGCTACAGTTCCGGGTAAAGGTACTGTCACGTTCTGACCTGTAGGTGTCGCTGTTGCCTCCTGACGGCGCAGGCTGAGGGTTGGTGCTGCGGCGTCTGAGCCATCCGCAAATGTTCAACGCTTGATGAAGTCCAGTGCTGACTCCAGAGAACCGGCGTGGCGCTATAAAGTATGCAGGGTTTTTATTTATTTTTTTTTTTTTGACACTTAATTTATTTCGTAAACGTGATCTTAAATGCATAACTTTGGCTTTTAGGTTTTATCTGTTTTTGAGACTTTCTTTGAGCCATTAGAGGTTCTTTTCACATTTCATCTTCATTGCAACACCCCATCTCTGTCTCTTTATTGCATCTTTCTGTGCACCCCTGTCTCCCTCCAGTGCTGTTCTGTCTTTCTGTATACTGAATCAGCATTTCTGAGCAGTATGCCGCAGGCCTGCAGAGAACCAGACCAGGGGTTTAATTATATTCCCACTAGTTTCCTCCCCCATTCCACATCTTTCCCCCCTTTTCTCTCTGTCCTCACTTTTTCTGTATGTATCTTTAAATCAGTGCTGCAGTTTTATTCTCAGTCCACCATAAAAACTGCAAAACCTGTTATGCTAGATTCAAAGTCTCTCTTTTTTCTTTTCATTTCTTTTCACTGGAGCAGTAAGTTTGAAGCACAGGTGAAAAACTAAGATGTGATAGGATCGATTTAAGACAAAGTTTTATATTTTCCAGCTCTTTGCCTTTCAGTTTTGTCTTTCTTTGGTGTGCCCTTGTGTTTTGTAAGTTTAAACGGGTATTTGTTTAAAGCAGGTGAAGTAATACGTTTTCTGTTGTAACATCTGTTTGAACTTCCCAGGAAAATTGAAAAGAAAGAGACACATGACGGTTTGTCTTTGTGTTTAATTTTGGTAACCCAACACAAGTCAAATCCTAGCAGACAACTGCAATGCCACGCTTTCAGGTTTCATAAATACCACATTTAAGAGTTTTGGAAAAGTATCCCTCCAGCAAAGGCTTGTAAAAAAATAAAATAAATAAATAAAAGATGTATAGTTGTTATGGTTGCATGCAGCAAAACGATCTGGAGCTGAGATAGTTTTGGGCAAAGATAAAAAAAAAAAAAAAGAGGAGAAAGGCAGGGATGAAAAGATGAGTGGTGTTTCATGGGTTGAGGATCAGTGAAGCGGTGCCATCCGCCCACAGACATCAGCTAACAAGATGAGAGGGGAAAGGCCAGAAGCGCACCAGCAACAGAGGAACTGGAAGCTGAGTGGGGGGAGGGAGGACCAGCATCCAGAAAATGTAGTAGAGTTGTACACTGAGTCTTCACAGAAACATTTTGCATTCAAAATGAATGTTAAGAAAGGGAGAATAAAAACTGGGTTTTCACAGAGGTTAAGATTCATGAGAAACAGGAACGAGTTAAATGAGATAAAATGAAATGAGCGTGCTTACTCGCACAATATAATCTCACGTTCTCTCAGAGGCTTGCAGCCGACCCCAGTTCAATGTGTGCGTGTGTGTGTGTGTGTGTGTGTGCATGTGCGCGTGCTCCTAGACGTTTTAAAATTTTATAACTGTCTCCTTATCAGTTTCATGGCTTAGCATAATGAATTAGTCCCCGGCCTCAGAATTTCCCCTGCAGCCAATTGAAAGCCGGTTGTTGGTTGTGGAGTCCAATAGATGAAGAGAGGGAGTGATCAGGCTGGTTCAGAGGGATGAGACTTGGGGATGTGCAGAAAGAGCACTGTCCAGTTCTCTCATTATCAGACTCACCCAGGCGATAAAAGCAGAAACCCTCCTCTCTGTCCACCCACAAACACTTATCGCTTCTGGTAAACGAAGCATCAGATCAACGCAAAAAAAAAAAAAAGCCCTCTCGTTGACTTTCTTATGGTTCTCACAACTCCTTTAGCAGGTTCTGCGCATCATGTATGCTTCTCATCTGAGTTAACAGACTAAACTGCAGTTGCCTAGTTCTCATGCAAACAAAGGGTGAGGACATTCAGCTTCTTGTGGTTATTCATACTGCTGATCTGCTTCCAGTACTCTCTGAGCAACTATAACCACGTGTAGGGCAAAAGTCCTGGCACTCTTAGTCCTTTATGACAGTTTAAATAACTATCATTACAAATAAAACTACAGTATGTGCATAAAAAAAAATGAGACTGTAAGCAAAAGTCAGCATTTGGTGTGACCTCCCTCAGAACCAACAAATGTAGCTCTTTTTTAAGGAGACTGTCACATACAGATGTCTGCAATGATGCTGATTAGGAGTTGATTTTATTTTCATTTGAGACACCATTTGGTTTCATTAAAGAGAATGGTAAAAAAAATATTCTGTTCATTACCAGGTTTTGATACAGAGGAGTTCACGATTGAGTAGACTGCAAGGTTGTGGGTGCAAGCCCACACCATCATCCCTCCTCCACCACGCCTTACAGCTGGTGTGAGATGCTTGTGCTGCAGTGTTTGATGTTGCAGAGCATGCACAGCCACATAACTTCTCTTTAGTCTCATCTGTCTAAAATGAGTTCTTGTGGTTTGTGTAGGTGCAAATTTGCAAGCTAAGCAAAGCTGCCACATCCCGTTTGGCGAGAAAAGGTTATCTCCATCTCTCGAAATGATCTTGCTGGGTTGTCCACTTCTGGGAATTCAGGTAACTCTAAGGTTTCCCACTTGTAAATGTTTCTCACCGCAGAATGATGGACTCTGCATTGTTTGAAAATGACCTTTATCCGTTTGATGGACAGCTTGTCCAAGGTCATGGCTGATGTCGTTCCTCCTTGGCATTGTTGCTACACACCCAAATGTATACGGCCCATGCAGTACATTTGATTACCAGTACCTGAGTGATACTTACCTCCTTAAATGCTATGAATGCATAAGGCCTGTATGTTTTTGTCTTAATTTATAAGACATCAACACTAAAGAGGGTGAACATGACTGTGTACGAAGTGAATGAACAAAAGACAAAATATAAAGAACATGCGCGCTATCAAAACATTTTTAAAACTCTGACACAGCATCATGTCCACTCCAATAACTCAGTCATTAAAGAAAAAGCTGGCTGTCAGTATGTGGCTGAGCTAAAGTTTCCCCTTTATCCGCTGTTTTAGGTTACCTACATTTTCCTGATGAAGCGATGTGTCATCTTTATCCGACACAAAGGAATCAGTTGTTAGGATTATTCCAAAGAAGTTGATGTAAGTGTAGCGTCAGCGGTGTGTTGATATCTACTGTTGCAGTTCATAAAAAAAGTCAGAGGTGAAAAAAGTTTAAAAATGATACATGTATTCCAGTTGCAAGAGATGACTTTGAAAAAACGAAGGTTTTTTAAACTTTTATAATATTTCAGTACAGATCAAAAATTACCTGCCCCGCGTCTAATCTGCATCTTTAGTAATTACTAATTATTAATGTACTGTATCAGAATTCAACTAATCTTTTATGACTGTATCGACCACAAAGTTTAGTTTGGTGTAAACAACAACAACAGCAATAATAAAAAAGGGTTTTATTCAGGGCTGAGTTTATAACACTCTTTAGACCAGTACTTAGGCGATATGTCTTTAATACCTTCAAGATAGTTGGACTTTTCTGAGTAGTTCACTAAAACCGCAGGGACTGAATCCTCACATGCAGAAACATTGTTTACTGTAAGAAAATCACTACAGCACCCTTTAAAGTGAAGAAACAAAAGGTTCTCCAGTGTTCCCTGCTTCGTCCTAAATGACCGCAGTGAGCTGCAGACTTCACGTGTCTGTCGTGATGAAGGTTCGCACGGCACCACCTCTGTATGAGTTAGTTGATAGTCAGGCGTAAAGCATCAGAGCTGCCAGCAAACTCTAAAATCTGCTACGCTCATGGCACCACTTCCTTACCGTGCCTCTGCACAAAAAAGGAGAAGAAAAAAAACACCCCCATCTGAGTAGTGAAACCGTCTTACCCTTGATGCGTTTCTCCTTCCTTTGATCTGTTTTCTGCTCTTTTCACCAGTGGATAATCCGTTGGGTTAACCAGCTGTTAAAGCAGTTGAAAAGGTTGCTTTGGTCGCCCACCACTTCCCTCTCCTCGTCTTCCCCTTCATGTGTCTCTCTGGAGCCTTCAGGAGAGATCTTCCTGTTGATCCATGTTTCTGGGCAGTAGAGAGGAGTTACGCTCAGAAGCATTTTCTGGTTCAAGCGTGAAGTCTGCCGACTTTGTTCACGTTTGATTTCTCTTACTGAAGGTAAAATGGGCTGAAAGTCAACGTGAGCACTGTTGAACACCTGACTGAGTTAAAGGAACATTCTGGAGTTGAAACAGATCCTGAGGTCCAGAGGGTAAGGAGTGTAAAACAGAGTATGTGTTGGCAGAAGAAGGTAACTAATGTGAGGCTATTTCAAGCCTCTGACAAGACTCAAATATGTCATTCCACTTATGTGCTACTGTGAACAGGGTTCCTAGAGAAAACTCAAAATAAAGTGAACTTTCTATGTGTTCAAAAAGTGTAGGAAAGAAACTGTTTGCTGAGGAGATCTCTGTTCAGTCCCTGCTGTCTCGTCCCTTCAAGTCCACGTCTGATGTGACACAAACTGCTACCAGTTGACCGAAAGGGGGTTCACGGTTCTTCTGCGTCCAACATTTGCCAGTTTTTCCAATAAATATACAAGTAAACGTTTAGACTTTTAAAAATGTCTTAAAAAAACCAATTAATTTTGACATGGATAATTTGCCCACAAATGTTAATTAATTGGCATTATCTGCAAACACAAACTCTATTCTAATGCAAAACCGCTTTGATGCACATCATTTTGGTCCCTAACAAAAGCTTACGCGCTTTAGCAGTTAATAAATAGGGTTAGGGTTTTTTGAAATCCAGAATATTACTTTAAACCATGATGAGGCACAGAATCTGACTATAAGCATTTAATAATAAATGTGTTTTAAGGTATTGCTTCCACCCACTGACATTGTTACGTTTCAAACCAGGTTTGTGTTCTGCATAAAGTACTGCAGAGATAGAAAGCAGATTAATACTTTGCACGTGTGTTTCTGTGCATGTAGATGCATGTTAATGTCATGGTTTTAAACGTGAAAACCATGGCTTTTTGTAACTATCATCCAGTCCTACTGAGTCCAGTTTCATGATCATCTTTAGAGTGAAGTGCGTCATAAATTTCTTCTAATGAGGTGAGTGTTGCTTCTGTTCATTGATGGACCATAAAGTCTAAAATCAGCCAGTTAAAGCACCTGTCCTCAGGTGCACCTGCTTTCATTGGATTGGTAGTCTGGGATCAGTGAGTAAGCGAGCGCCACGAAGGAAAATATCCGTGGTAATGAAGATGGTCACAGGTCAAGCCGTATTCAAGCCAAACACTGAAATATTCACAGCGTGATGCTGGAACTGAGGAGGCGGCGGGCTTTGAGTGCTCAAAGCACCGGCTGTCCGACATTCAGCATCAGTAGGTGTAACGGTAGCACATATGAATTCATTAGGCTCAGACTGACCTGCTATGACGAGCAATTTAGTTTCAAACACAGTTAGGCACCTGCGGGAGAGAGGAAATTAGCATTTTAAATAGGGACGATTATAGGCCAGGCCACAGTGTGCGGGGATGTGTGTGTGTGTGTGTGTGTGTGTGCGTGCGTGCGTGTGTGTGTGGCTCTGTGTGTATTGAGGCACAGGCAAATCCTCTCTTCTCACTTAACTTGAGTAACACATCCTGGCGGTTTTTGCCATCTGAAATATTGACACAACATAATGCTCTCCTCCCACGCCACATCCACTCTTTATAAATAGAGTAGCGGTGCCGAGCGCAGTTGGAGAGCACTTCTCAGAGCACTCGAATCTGGCAAAGCAAAGAAACTACTGCACATTACTCCTGCGTTTAGCTGGCAGGTTTGTACAAAAAGGCAGCTTTTGTGAGGGTCGTTTTTGGTCGTCATTACAGATTATTCTGATATGATAGTTGCGGGACAGTTCTATTCAGTTTTATTCATAAAGAATTGAACATATAGCGTTGGTTCAACTTTTTCTGTTGCCTGTACACAAGAAAGACATCTTAAATTCAAAGACATTTGTGGTTGGATACCCCATTGAGATCATAAACATATTTTGTAGCAGAGTCTTTTGTTGTTGAGACCTGCTGAAATGAAAAATGAAATGAAAGCAGCATAAGGAGAAGATTATACTTTTTCTAAAACTGCATACGACATAGTGGCCATTCAATCCAGTATACAGTATGTGCTGCAAACTGGCACAGCAGTCAATGTCAGAACAGGATGGATTTAACCTGCTGATGGTATGGACCATGGCGTTTTGGGATACATTATGAGAGAAAGACTGTTTCACTGTATCTTGAACATTTTCCTAGAAGTAGTACACTATCAGGATTTTTTTTTTTTTTTGCATATTGTGGATTGTACACTTGTTGGCAAATTCTCTGAGAGGTTAACCTGGTTTTACTAAATTCTAGTGGCCGAGTTAAGTCTTCAACGCGACCTCGTGGAAGAGAGAAATGGGGCTCATAGAGGCTTTTGGGATGGCCTTTCACATATTGTCTGTGTAACCTGATGTGCCGATCAAAGTTTTCAGTCCATGTCAGTGATGACAAGTCGAGCACAAGGCGAGCTGACCGCTTCATTAAGATGGTTTAGATGAAATCGGGACATCAGGTACGTTTAATCCGTTTTTGTAACAGATCACAGATGATCCGTGGTCGTCACAGATCTCTCACCAGCCTGCGGGACGTCACGTGAGCCACCAACTGGTTTTCTGTTGTTGTTGTTGTTGTTTTGAAGTTTGTTGCGGAAGATTGTGAGTGATTCAGATGGTGGAGAACATGTGGAGGAGGAGGACTTCTAAGTCATCAGTATGCATGTTTTTTTACTTTCTGGTCAGCGTGTGGACAGTGGTCCAAGTTGAACTGATGTGTAATTACTTTTCTGGTTACGTGCCGTTTGGCAGCCTTGGTCAGAGGTTGCAACCCGGGGTTTCGGTGGGGGTGCAGCTTCGGTCAGAAGTTGAAGAAAACTTCAACTTTTTAACACAATTGCCAGCCGATCAAAATGTGGCTCCACAGCAGCTTACTTGTGTACCGAGCAGAAAGGAATTTGATTGATTCTTTATTGGTTTTCCGAAGACACTTGGAAGCCTAAGTAAGAATTAACGGTCTGACTTATTACAGTAAAAAGATCTGAGGAGACGGTGACATGATTGGTGAGCTGTGGCATCCGATAATCGCAACCCACTTTCCTCTGCTTCTTTACCCTGGCAGTCAAAGGGAGCGCGTCTTTTCAAGCCCTACACAGGACTTTATTTTGTTTTCTATGTAATAATGTGGCCTTACACATGGTTATAGCTTAACGTCCTGCAGCTTTACACCATGAAAGAAAAATGAACAATTTAATTTAGTGATCCACTGAGTGGCCTGGTTAAACACCTCATCTACTATAGGTTTAATGTATTGTAATAAGTTAGACATTATTCTTGTATGAATAAGGACTTGGTGCTGCAAAGAGTTATAAGTAACTTTTTACATAATACCATAAAAGACTAATTCAAAGAAAGTTAAAGGAAAAAGTGAGTGATTTGTACTTTAAGATCTGTGCTTATTGGTGCCAGTCATGCTGTTTGATCACAAATACACTTCAGAGAGCACACTTTCAAAGAAGCAGAAACCAATAAGAAGAAAAAAACACAACTTGACCAATATCGTCATATTCTTTAGTATTTGAGCAAGCTAAAAAAAAATAAATCCTTCCAAAGTTTAAACTTTAAACCTGTTTTCATCCCCATTTTAATTCTGCTTTTGTCTGAGTGATCTTGACATCTTTCTGTTTTTAGCAGTGAATCTTATATTTGGTAGAAACACAGAACATGAAAATCTGTAAAAAAAGTTTTTTTTTAAGAGACCGTTTAGGAAGTTAATGTTTCTGAGCACTTTTTAAACTATAACTCAGTTACTGCATTCATCCAGTTTGATGAATGTGAAACACTGACTGATGTTCCCCAGATTTCTCTGAGGTGTTATGGCCCCACACATTTCCTCAGTCAGTAAAACACCTTGATGGCAACTTTCACCCAGATTAAGCCTTTTTTTTTGTTTTGTTTTTTGTTGTTCAATTTCTTTGGTGTTGCAAATGGTGAGGTGTTATAATAATATTCAACAGAAATTTAACAGACAATGGTTGGGTTTTGTATTATTTTGTGCAGAATCTCCCGCTCCAACCTGCACACAGACTATTAAATATGACCAACATCTCCAAATATTATGAGAACACCATTACTGCTGTTTCTCAGCTCCTCACATGCTTCAGTGCCAGTGTTGAAAAAAATTAAGATTGAGTTTCAGCTGTTGTGAAGATTGTTGTATAATTTGCTCTGATTGCACTGACTCTACGAGAGATCATTAAAGTCATGCTACTATTGCTGCAGGTTTTAAATAATCTTTTTTATGATTTTATAGCTTTTTTTGGTACATCCATCCAGCTGAGCTGTTTTGGGGGGACAGGGATGAACATAAGGATCCTCAGGAAGTTCTCAGAAAGTTGCTTCTTTCGCAGCAGCTTTGAAATTTCATTAAAGTCAAGTGGTAGGAAATGAAGGTTTGTGTCCAGTTTAGTTAATCTTATACAAATGCTTGTTTTTTTTGAAGAGAGTAAGGCTCTTTGTCACCTTTTGGTCCAAGACATCAGCACTGAATTTCAGTTTGGTCCAGATAAATTGCCATTAAATGTTGCAGATACAGTCATGACTGTCAGAGGATGAATCCCACCTACTTCATTGGTCACATGACCATTGGCTTTACCTAGGAGGTTTTAAATATCAACCAACCCATCTGTTATGTGCATTTATGCCCTAATATGATGAATTATCACTGTAGCTTCACAGATTGTGGTTTACAGTCATGTTTTGCAGCTTTTCTTTTGAACTGCTTTTTTTCTTTTGCACCTCATTTACTTTGCCCACCTAGTTTCTCTGCATTTTGGGTGTTGCATGAATCTAATCATCCATTCAGTCTTATCCCCAGTATTTACATCCAATGCAGTATGTGAGCTCAAGGCACAGAGCAATCTGTAAATACAAAGACATCTAATGTAACGGTAAGATAGTTACGAGCAGGTGCTTAAACTGCACATTCATCTCAAACCGGGAGTACGCTGTTTTTAAAACAGCCTACATCGTTATTGCCACTGTACCGCACTGTGCAGTATGAGGAAAATCCCTGGATGGTGTGCTTCCTGTGGAAAAATGTCCAGTGTGCAACTGACTAGTTTTCTTCACACATGTATCCCATAGTGCAATGGGCCACAACAGTTGAGGCAGTCACATGGTCATGCTACACACTGTGATGTTTTGCACTGTTGACCAACATAGATTTGATCAGTTCTGTTATCAGATCGGGTCATTGATTGTCAGTATTTTCCAGAAAGATTTGCATGATCAAAGTAAGTTAAGAACAGAATAGCTGTGGTTGGTGTACTATGATTTATGAAAAATCTTTATTTGCTGCTCTGTTTTAGTACTTGACCTTTCACACAGTGTGTGTTTGTGTGTGTGTGTTTATTGAAAGGCGGGCCGGTGGGTTTGTGGAGGATATGACTGGCTTCTGCTTACACAACAGTTCACTCCAGCATGCAAATGCTCTCCACTGTGAAGGCATTCACTGTGCAAAATCAATTAGCACTCTAGCCTGCAGTCCCAACGTCTTTCTCTTGTTTGAAGTAATGAAACACACACACACACACACACACACACACACACACACACACACACACACACACACACACACACACACACACACACACACACACACACATCTCCTCACCTTGTGAAACTCCAAAAAGCCTTAATATCTCCGCTTGGAAAAGACCTCAGACACAGATTCTTCTGATAGAGGCACCAGTAACCGGTCCCACCTGAGAACATGAGCCTCTATTTATCATAACAGTAAAGGAGTTTGCAGTCTCCATGAACACCCAAGAACATATACTTTTATTTTATTCAAAGAAAAGATGGCTTGTTATTACAATGACAGAAATATGCCTTAAAAGAAACCAAACCTCACAGTATAACAACATTTGAAAGTGGATAAAGCCTCCCTGAATGCACTTGCTGTCAAATGTCTTATTTTAATCTTGTCAGAATTCAAGTGAAGATCTCTACAAATGCTGCTAATAAGGCAGAAAGGGTTTTCCATGAACTCTTTCTTACTAAAACATCTTCTGCGCAACAAGGTCTGCCAGAACTCGTAATGATTTTAAATCTTCTTTAAAAACACATCTTTTTTTTACAATGGCTTTAAGTCCAGCGAGCGCAACCAAGTATGCTGGTTCCTGCATTGTCTTTTGCCTTTTATTATTTCTTTTATTGACTTTGCTTTCTGCTTTTATTTGTATTTTTATTCACTAGTATAGTATTTTGGTTGGCTTATGGCATGTAAAAGCGCTTTATAAATAACATTTTACATTGACTGACATTACAAAATCAGTCTGGTTCAGGGCTGCCTCAATGACACATGATGTGCATGTAGGTACTTTCATTTAGTCTTCGAGGGGATCATCAGAGAAAGACAGACACAAGGTATCCAGCAATGGAAGACGGTAATCTGTCTTTTAATCTCTAGATGAAGTAA
Source organism: Xenentodon cancila (assembly GCA_014839995.1). Lineage (NCBI taxonomy): Eukaryota > Metazoa > Chordata > Actinopteri > Beloniformes > Belonidae > Xenentodon > Xenentodon cancila. Next base: position 20,470,307 of record CM026206.1, read on the forward strand.
ACGTCACAGCCAAACTCATTACTTCATTGCAGACTTGTAAGGGAAGGGAAAAGGGGCGGGAGTTAAGAATGCTGGGAGGTATCGAGTTTGTGCCAGTACCAGTAAGAGAAATCTTTGCATAAAGCATGCAGCAGTTGTTATTCAAATGTTCTTCTCTAACATAAACACATGATTTCTTTTCTTTTCTGTTTTTTTTTTCTTTTTTTTAACTGACACAACCCTGCTGCCGTCGGCTTCAGTGCTCTGCCTTATCTGTGTGGGTTTTAGCTTGGTTATATTCAGCCAGGCTACACCTTTACCTGGAACAGGTTCAACAGGCCATCCATCACAGGAGCACTGCTACAGTATATACTATAGCTGGCTCTGCAAGGCGCTGAGCCAGCACTTTCTGTGAGAAGGGACTGTGTGAATCTCCCCTTTATATGTGTTTTGACAACAAAAAAATGCATGGTAAGAGTAAAAGGAGGCTGAAGAGGTTACCTTAGAGGATACACCTGTTCATGCAGAGGGATCCGTTTACAGAGGACAGCCTCTGCAACGTGACAAGGCATGCTCATGTTGATGCTCCTCGGTGTACGTTTAAGCTTTCATGTCTCAATTCTTCTCACACACTTGTTTTTGAAACCTTTATATAGGGATCATGAGACAGGAAGCAGTTGGTGGGCAAGAAGCAAAGACTTTGTGATGTTACTGCTCCCATGGACAGAGCCAAGAAGGATGAAATCAGTCTGTCACAGGGATGGTGAGAGAGCCAGCAGGGTGTCTGACAGAGGCGTTGAGGCCCACTGTCGGCATGCCAAGCCAAGTGAGAAGCAAGCATAAGACACAGAGAGGACAAAAGAAACATGGGGTTTTCCAGCAGTGGTCAGAGAGACAGAAGGTGGACTTCCATGACACTATCGCAAAACAAAAGCAACAGTTCTGAAACTTTTACTGTAGGCCGCTGCAGGGGGCAGGCGTTTTCCTCAAAAGGTTTTTTTTGTTTTTATGTCACTCCCTGCGAGACTTCTTTTAAACGCAAAGAAAAGGAAGCTGTTTTTGGCCTCATTTATAAGATTTAGTTTGAAAACAGCAGCTTTTGATGACTTTAGATTGACCGACTACATCCCATCCAGTGATGCCAGACACGTGGAAATACGAAAAACAATTTCCATTACAAGTTTGCACTAAACTGGAAGTGTCTCAACATGTCTGGAAAACCAGCTCATGAAAACATAAAAGTTTTTTTGCCACATTTGACAAATGTTGTTAAATCCTAGCTGTTTCCATTACAAGGTTTTCTTTGCAATACTCAGGTTTTGCTCAGTTCAAGCAGTAAATACGACTGGACATGGTCTCTCCGACCACTTTGTCTCTTGACTTGGAACGCCAGCTACTGGGTGGACCCTGTTACCGTGGTAAGCAACCTGAAGGACCCTCTACCAGCTGAAGCCGGCTGTCTCTTGCTCCTGCTGAAGCAGTGCTGGCGTATCTCTCGTGCGACAGCAAAGCTGAGGCCAGCAGTCCTTGGTATCAGCTATTATGCACATGATTTCTGCATTTATTAAAGTGCAGCTGTCTACATGGACAGGAGGAAAGCCATTCTAAGACAAATGTTCAACTAAGGTCATATCCAAACCCAGTGAGCATGCACCGTCATGTGATATGCTTTAACTGTGGAGTAGTGTGGATGGAGATCTTCCCCCACGGAGTTGCAACTCCAACAAATGGATGCAGTCTAACAAGCTGCCTGGAGCATCATACGGGTGACATAAATCTGCTCATTAAAGTCTCACGAAGAGAGTTATTAAACACAAGAGCATCTGATGCTGTGAGCTTGCACATCCCTGAGTCTGAGAAAACACCCTTTCAAAAATTAAGGAGTCAATTTACATCCTGACATATGTTTGTCTCAGTTAAAGTTTTAATTTGACACCTCAGTCGAGCACCAGAATGAAAATTATGCCTCTTCAAAAAGAAGAAAAGCAAAATGAGATAGAAAAAAAGAGGAGGAGGAGGAGAGGGAGAAGAGACGAGACCTCATTAAGGCTACAACATCGTGAGTGTGTGCACGCTCACGCGGCACTGTGCAATACGGTGATCATGATCCAGCCGCTTTTGTGTGTGTCGGCGTGTGCGTGTCAGCCAGAGCAGATCTCAGAAGCCCCTGGGAGGGTTAAGTAAGGAAACGGAGGAGATTAAGGTGGGGAATTCTCAGCAGAAACTTCCAAATTAGGAAAGGTGTCAATAAGAGCCACCCTGCAAGGGGACGGAGGGGATCGGAGGCATGTGCAGCTGTGTCCGATTCTGCTGAAAGACGGGAGGGATTTGACTGTACTTCTGGAGAAAATGGTAAAATACCAGAGTAGGTGTAGGTGTGGACTGGGAGTCACTTGAATATTATTAAGAGAATTGTTGGAAGGAGAATTTATTTAAGCAGATACGACGTGGGGGGTTCCATCTTTGGGGCGAGGTCATGCTGAGGGAGGGGGGGGGGGTGGTGATGAGGGGGTGGAGGGGTCCTTGGAGGCTGTCCTGTGGTAATGAGCTGTTAGTCTCAGAGGAAGACGAACTCTATTACAGGAAGAGTGAGCAGCTATTCTGAGGTTTAATCTGGCTGGTTCACCTTCTCCTGCAGCTCAGCACAGTTACAGGCTCCCCCTCTGACCACCCGACAGACGATAGGGGAGATGGACACATTAGGGTCACATTGAGAAGTGTGTCGGATCTGGAAAACAAATCTGGAGTTGAGTACAACACTTCAGTGGGCAATAACAATCATCACCACAACTCTGAGTCAGATGTGACTGCTGGTTTTTTTTGTCAGGTCAGTTTATTCATATTTTCCTCTCCTGTTCTTTCCATTCACCCCCATTTGTCTGTAAAGCAGGTGTGGGAACCCTGTCGTATACATCTACCGAACAACCTCGCAGGCATCAGGCCCTCCTTTCTCCAGAACTTCAGCTTGCAGTCCTGGAGGGAGCTTTGCCATCAGACAGGAGGTCAGCAGGTCGGGTTCAGGAAGCCAAATGTCTGCTAAGGGGACGTTTTCTCATTATTTCAAACTGTTCTCTGCGATTCCCTTGTCCATTTACTCTGTACAAAAGTATGGCTGTATCTGCTATTTTGTGTAATTGTATTACTTCAGATGTGATGGTTAGGAAGTTGAGAGTTTAAACAACAGAAAGTTTACAAAAATATAATAATGCAAAACAAAAAATGGTGAGATGCACCATTTTTGCGTAGATAGAGGAAGGCGTGGAGTTTATACATGCATTTTTATTTATATCGAGTTTATTCCACTCATCAACTTCCTTTAATCTCAAATTCAACATTTTATTGAAATAGATTTTAAAGGTGCATTCAAATAAAGTAGAGTATCGCTTTGAAATCATTTATTATAATGATAATCTTTATTTATTTCTTGAAACACACTAGTTACACTAGGAGCAGTGGGCTGACATTTGTTCTGGCGCCCAGGGAGCAGTTGGGGGGTTGAGGGCCTTGCTCAGGGGCCCACAGTGGTTCACCTCTGTTGGCAAGCCAGGGACTTGAACCTGGGTCCTCCAGGCCCAAGCCCACCTCTGACAGATACTGGCTTAGAGCTCAGAGGATCTCGTTGGCTGCTTCAGTTTTTAAATTTGTTCCTCACAGGGTTCCTCCTACACAAACACTTGCACACACTGCAGAAACTCATTTCTAAGTAAGAAAAAAAAATCTTGTTTCAAGAAGATTGGAAGACTATTTTAGATTTGTTTGCAAGTTTTTGGAATTCTTGTCAAGAAAAATGTTCTTACCCCATGGACAAAGATATGTTTAGCCTAAAATAGGATAATCGTTATTTGTAGAGGGGCTGTTTTTGTAGTGCAGCTGAAATTATTTTAGATTTATTATTAAATAAAATAAAATCAGACCGCATTTAAAACACCATTCTACATATTTTTCTTTGTACATTGCGCAGATTCTCATCGGAAGCGCTTCCTCGCTCTGGATTTTCTGCGACCTGGTGACACACTCTGCTGTCAGGATCGATTGAGGCTCCTCTGAGCTGGCAGCAGAGACCAAGCGTGGCATTCTGGCTTAGGCGTGCCATGTGTGGTCTTCCACTGCCTCGTAGAAAGCTCGAGGCCAGATGAACGCTCCATTAACCAAGTGGAATTGCAGCAGTCACTTTTCAGACACACTGTATCTACTTAACATTTGCACAAGCACACGCATAAAACCATCAATTTTACACCGTTAGTCGAGCTGCCAGACCAAACCCTCGCACCTACTGTGTCCAGGGGAGGGATAAACTCTCGGTCCAGGGTGTCAACTAATCTACTTTCTTCTGCCGCGTCTCGTTTTTTTCCTCCTTCTTCTCGCTCTAAGTGCTCCACTGCAGTATCTGACCCACCCAGGAGGAGGTGAAGCTGGATAATAAAATCAGTGTTCCTGCCAAAAAGACGAGAGGAGATACAGGAGGTAGAGCAGAAAGGAGAGCAAAAGACGAGACAAACAAGGGAAAGTGGAGGACAAAAAAAACAGTAATGTGTAAAAGTGCACTTTTTTTAATTTTTATTCCCTGTAGTTTTATATCACTGTGGCACATGTTAGGCAAAAAATAAATAAATAAAACCAAAGACCCACAGAGGAATGAATAAATGAGAGCACAACAATTGGTTAAATACCAGTCTGTTCTTTTTAATTGATACTAAAAGATAAAACATTACTTAATATAAGTTACTGCAGTCTTAAATAGTCAATACTGCTAGTCGTACAGAGGGGCGTTCTGTGTGGATTTCTACAATGATTTTCTGTTCAAATGTGTGATTGTGTGGGTGTAAAAGCCAAAGATCTACTGATCTAATGAGAGACCTACAACAATTCAAAACATTAACAAGCTGTATATGTCTGTGTGTGGGTGTGTGTGTTTTCGTCTGCGTGAGTACACGCTGTGTGGCTTCTAACGTTTACAAGTGTGTCACGTTTAAATCGGTATGAAACATGTAGCATCCAACACCTCTCTGGCCTTCATTTAACCTTTGACCTCAGCGTCCTGCGGTCTAGATATGCTGGAGAAGGCGCTTGTTTGTCACTTTTCAGAGCTCAAGTCGTTGCGATTTACACCATCGAACCTCAGAACCTCAGTCTCAGACATGAATGACAACTTTCACTCACTCTGTTTCAGAATATTGCAGAATTTTTGGTTAACTATCGAATTTAAACACTGTTGTCTCTTTGTATTTTAACCACACTACTTTGCCTTTTCTAGGGTGGAAATTTAGCGTGACGTTACTGACTGAAATGTCAAGATTTTCTATTGCAGACTCCTCCGTTGTATAAAGAAATTGCCTGGTTTAATCTCTTGATTGTGAAAAGTCTCACTCATGTTGCTTGTTCTTTAAAATACTTGTTTGCTTCACAAACTTTGTGTGTTAACTTGCACTTGGACTCCAAAGTTTCAACCACACGACTCAAGCACTAACCACAAACACGAGAATAAAGACCCAGATTGACCCATGTTAGGCTTTCCTTTCTGTCCTCTTCTCTGGTTGTGTTTTCATCTGAAACCATCTCCACACTTCTCAGACCTCCTCTTAATGCCACTCCAGAGTAAGGCAGTCAGAGGGAATCCTGCTGACAGCCACGCGCTCCTCTGATCCCACACAGCATCATCAAAAGAAGACTTTCATGCAGTGCGTATGTGCACGCTCTAGAAGTCAGCTAACACTGAAAATGATGATGAAACTTCCCACAACATGATTTTCACCTCCTGGTATTAATAGAAAGACTACCATCATCTCTACTACAACTTTGGCCCACTGCAGTACTGTCACGAAATGAGCACATAAGGGATGTGAAGAAGAATATTAAAACTGCTGGTTAAAAGCAAGAAAAAGAAGAAGAAGAGGAATAAAAGATATACAAAGAAGTGAATGTTCATCTTACCCCTGGAAGGCAGTTTTATGCTCTGTGTGTGCATGTGTGCAATGATGGGATGGATTATTGACTTATTGCATTAGAAGAACTCTGTGTTTCATGCTCACGCACTAACATTGCCCTCCGAGAAATAAAGGGATCAGTTCAGACTGAACACACAAACTCAAGCCCACACACACCCACTCACACAGACGCACATTATGATAGTTGTGCAAACGCAAAATGTTTTGGCTCTTGCAACCGCGGTTGTGCTTCTGGGGGGGTTTGTGTTCTTTTGCAACGCACGTATATACACACACACACACACACACACACACACACACACGCACATTTCTCATTGTCAACACGTCTGTCTGCAGCTCCATCCTGCCTCTCTCCACGAAAAGCTTTCAGAAGTGGCAAATCTGTGAGATCAGGCAGGCAGAGTTTCGAGGGGTCGTGTGACGGATTAGAAGTTTCTCTTCAGCAGTGGTGTGAGGGGAGTGCTGAGCAGCTGTCAGCACGGCTAATGTGAAGGAAGGAGGAGGACAGAGAAAGAGAACGTGGAAGGTTGGGGTGGCGTGTGGAGGCAGGTGGAAGTAGGGGATGAGAACAGATGAAGAGGAAAAGAAAGTTGTCTGGAAAGGAGGGGGGGGGTGGTTTTCTGTGAGACTCTGGTTTCTGCTCTAAGCCCCTGACAACACCACAGTGACCACAGTGTGCGTTTGTGGTGTCTGTATGCGTGCAGCCTGATCTCCAGAGTCATTTAGAGCCACACATGACAGACAGAGTGTGTCCAATTTATAGGAAATAGAGCCTTGCTCAAATATTACTGTGGTTTACGAGAGTGGTCCATTTCATCTTCGTCTTTTTCTCCCTGAGTGTGTGTTTGTGTGTGTGTGTGTGTGTGTGTGTGTGTGTGTGTGTGTGTGTGTGTGTGTGTGTGTGTGTGTGTGTGTGTGTGTGTGTGTGTGTGTGTTTCTGAGTGAGGGGGAGAGAATTTGCTTCACTTTTCTCCCACCATGGCTGCAGAGTGGAGTTTATATGTGAAACTGAGCTCCCACAGGCAAAAAAAAACCCAACAAAAAACACACAAAGAGTACACACACAACTAACAGAATCAACCTACATTCCTTAAAGGGGACATATTATATATGTACATATATTAAAACCAACAAACAAAATAATTTTTTTTTATGCTTGGGGTCATTTATTTTGAAGGTTTTGAAGGGACTACCAACTCAAAAACGCAAAAATAACACAACTTTGTCACTGAAAGCTCAGAGTAGCAGAGGAGAATCTTCCAGCCTCTCCATCCTTAAATCCAGTCAACTTCATATCCTGCTGCATTCACTGACCCTCAGAAATGGTAGCGCAAAGTTTTAATGCAAATCTCAAAAGGAGGCAAAGATTCCGTAAGAAAAGCTCCAGGTGTCCCCCCCTTTGAACGTTCTTAATGCAAAGCAGCAGCAGATGTTGGCCTTGTTTCAGCTGTAAACCTGAAACAGCTGTTCTGCATCTGTATGAGAAAGCTGCATGAACTGAAGCTGAAATAAGCGAGATAATATTATACATGTAAAAACCGGGGATTAGATGCAAACACCGTTTCCTGTGAATGCTTGAGGTGCAGAAATGAAGGAAGGATGGGGATGTCTGACACTAAGAAAGAAAACATCTGTATAATGTGACAATGGAAAGATGTAGATGTATTAAATACATGAGATTATGTCATAAAAATGCCAAATGAAAACAGCTTATATATAAAATCAACATTCAGTGTTCAGTGTGTATAAACGATAAAAGATGCTACGCAAATACGGAGTGTTGGCATATTTGTGGTACAAAGATTCTTACAATATTTAAGTGGGTAGTTTTTATTCATTTGAGAATTCCTGTTTAATTACAGCACAAGAATCCACATAGGAAACTCTTAGAAAACTACTTTTTTTGGTCATTCTTAAGAGGAAAATTTCAGCAGACGCTATTCTCACATTGTTTAGAGTCAAGGTGGTTAAAGAGGTCAAAAATGTTTGGAATCAGTTCCATACTGAGCGAGACGGGAAAACCAGCAACCACAAACATCCTGGCATGCAGCTGATGGAGTAAAGTGCAAGCACTAGCTTTTGATAGCTCTTATTATTACCCTAAATACTGTCAACATTATGGATACTCTTCCTACAGAGCCAGAGCTGTGGGTAACTCATGATAACTCAGGGACTGGAACATATGGAAGTTGTGGCTGGTTTTATAAGAAATGGAAGTAAACACAACCACCACACAAGATTAGATTACAAATGGTGGCGGTACGATTGGATGAGGCTGCAACAAGAAGATAGCTACACTTTTACATTAAACTGTGACGTCAGAAAAGGCTACAGAGCTTCAAATAAAATAATCTGCAGAATCAAAGTCTGCAGCATCAAATACTTTGCCTGATGCATTTGTGTCATATTGTCTCACTAAAGGCATGCATTTTACTGATAAAATAAAATATTAAACAACATATTACATTGCTGTCCAGGCTGGTAGTTCAAAACATGAAGCACAGTTGGTCTGACTGGATGAAAAAGATTGAATATTGCTTTAAATATTGTGGCTGCAAAGAATTGTGAGATGGATTTATCTCATCTGAATAAACATGAGGAGCAGCCTGGAACAATAATATTTTACAGTGATATTTACCATTAAATCTCATTGCACTATTGAGATGTGTGTGACGTAGCCCTTTAAGAATGTTTTTATCAACACCTGTTATGTTACACCTGCAGAGCCACATCATTGCAAAGTCAACATGCTGTCTGTATTTTTTTAAAGCATCACTGTTGTCTTTTCTTTGGTCTTCTACCATCTTTCTTTGACCGCTTGACATTGTTGTGCTTAATAACAATAGAAGGTGAATTAGTGCGTGCGTGCGTGCGTGCATGTTCGACAGTTCAGACACACTCAAGAACAGGATAACTGAGGAAAACTAGGATAGGTGACAGACAACAGACAATAGCAATCCAAAGCAAGACCCCAAAAAACAAGAAAAAAACAACAACAACATAGGAAAATAGACCGAAACAAACCCAACATACTGCAACATTTGGTTCAATTATTATTCTTTACTGGCTACAATGTGAGAAGATCATGGTTTGTCTTGTCAGCGTGTGTTAGGAGTTAGACTGCGATCTTTTGCCTTTAAATCTGTGGTTTGTAAGCAAAAAAACAAACAAACCCACATTTAATTCTGACTGGGCTTGTACACTGAAGCCATTTCACAGTTGCCAGTTACAGTGTTCCCACTCAATACTGGACTGATCCAAACACTTGTGTGCCCATAAATCCCGTCGACCGTAAAAGATGGGAAATTAGGCCCCGGCTTCAATAAAACCAGAATCCTCCTGCAAGACCTTTATTGCTTATGATTCATAACGTACAAAACTAAAGAAACTCTTAAACAAATGACAGCAAAAATACTGTCTATCAGCAGGTAGTGTCCCATTTTACACACACACACACACACACACACGGACACACACACACACGGACACACACACAGGTTCAACGAAGGTTCTGCAATCTTCAGCTTTAGCAGTGAGCCATCATGGCACCTCTGATTTCTAACCAGCAGACTAGTGATGTTTTCTCCTCTGTGCATTAATGTAGGAACGTTTCACACATACACAGGGATCTTCTCACACAAAAGGTATGCATCAAGAGACGGTGAGAAATCAATAGCAGTCTTGCACTTTCTTCCAGCACATCATGCAACGACTGCTTCAACATTGAGGTTTTCACAAATTCTTGTCAGATGTTCTACATAACATCCTGTCTACCAGCAGACATGCCCCTCGCAGCACATTATATCTGCCTACACGTGTGTGCAGACACGAGCCCTCCCCGTCTGACATCAGTGATATTTTTACTCTGTTTGCACCAGTGCAACACCCTACAATCACACACACACTCCTTCTCATCCTCCTTGGCGCAGCAACTGACTCCCTGTCCTCTGATAAATAACTATCATCTTATGTCTGCTAAACAGCTCTATATTTGTCGCTGGAGGTAAACTACCGATCGGCCCAGAGAAATGGCAACACACTCCAAACAGGAAGTATTGTGTGTGTGGAGAAGTTCAGGCATGCAGCTCAGAGGTCATGCTCGAGGGCCAAATGTCTCTTTTATGAATATGACATAACACAGGAAGGATGGACACCGGCAACCTGCAGCCCCTTTAAGCTTCCCTTTGAATAAACCATCCGATAATGACAGCCTAAAGATTTAGCGGTGAATTATGTGCGCGGGTGCGTGGGTGTGTGTTTCAGTGTTTGCTGCTGTTGTGTGAAAGCTGATGACGGTGTCAAATTGAAGATGGGGAGGGGGGTATAAGGGGATGCAGTGATGCATGGCAAGAGAGACCAAAACAGGAGTGTTAATGTTCTTAGGCCTGGGGCTTTGACTTTAGCTGTGCCCTTGAGATTCATTGAATGTGTGCGTGTTGTTTTTTGTGCTTTAAAGGGAGAACGGGAGTTGATTGCTCTGTTTGAACGTTTGTCTATCAGTAAACGTGTGCAGGCTCTACTAAGAAAAGTTAAACTTCCTTTGTAAATAAAACTCTTCATGTGCATTCACATGAAGGCACTAAATAGTACTGGCTTGGTCGTAAACCAAGCCACGGAAATCAATAAATATACTTGTATCTATGCACAGAGAGTGACACATACACACACACACACACACACACAAACAGCCAAGCCCTCTTTTTTTTACAACCGTCCGCATATATATATGGTGGGTTAGTGCAGAGGCAGGAAAAAGAAACCTTTTTTTTATTATACATGCAATTTGATTACGCAAAAAGATGTAAATTTCCTTGTGCATATGTGAGAGTGAAGGTGGCAACAGCCCTCTGACAGTCTAATCTAACAAACTTTATTAGGACCTGAGACAGATTCCTTCAAAGAGGACTAAAACCGCAGAAGGTGAAGTACAGAACGACCGTGATGGATGTTGTGTGCGTTATTGATAAAGCATTGATGTGTGTGTAGTGTGGTGTGGTGTGGTGTGTGTAAACGAGTGGGTGATGTTTCTGTGGTTATGTTGGATGTAACCTCCCTGATTTGTGCAAGAGCGGTCAGAGCTGAAGAGACATAAAGCAGTGATGTTGACGTCCATAACGACTATAGCAACAACTCATGACCGCAACCAAAATCACAGTTGGTACTGGTGTGTTGGGTCAGTGTCATGCAGCAGACCTCCCCCAGGGCACTAGACTCCCTTTCCAGCCCACCAGGAAGCATCCAGTCGGCCAGCACCCCCACCCCCTGCTCCATACACACCGGTAAGCGTAAGGCCCCCACACACCTGCACCACCGAGGGGGCGGGGAGGGAGGGCCACCAGCCCGTATTGGAAGCAAACCTTGCTCTTCCTCCATTCCACCTTTACTTTACATCCAGCCTCTCAACCACCCTGTGACGAACAGGGTGAAAACAGGGCAGGAGGAGGTGGGGGGGGGTGTCTTTGTCCATTCACGTATCACTCATCCATGCTGCTCACAGGGATGCTCCGTGATGGCTCTGCCCCCAATTAAACACACTCAGTCACTCATACGAGGAACACACTAATACTACTAATGCTCCAGAGGCCCACTTGCACATCAACTGTTGGGTCATAAACTTCACCCTGGTTTGTTCACTGCAACATGAGCTCAACTTAGAGATGCGTCCAGTCACATTATGTCGAGTCACTGTTAAGCACATGACTGACTCTGTCCCCTTCATTGCTTTTTTCCATGTGCAGCCACTATGAACCTGCTGCACCTGGCTTGTTAGAGACAACAGTAAGGCTCACAGTTAAACCATCCAGACATGGAGACCTGAAGATGAACACACAGAACACGCAGGTTGTGGTTGTCACTATAGGAAGACTTCTGGCTTTACAGGGAAATGACCTTTAAGAGGAACTTAACACCAGACTGAAAAGCAGCCCCGTGAGCTATTAGGAGGCAAGTTTCCATTCAGAACATTCTGTGCATTAAAAAGTTTTATTGATGTGTGGAAGAGCTACAGAAACAGGCGTTAATCAGTCACAGTTCATCTGTGAGGTTTATTCCACAGTGGATTGAAGAAAAAAAAAAAAAACACCTCCACAACTGTTTATTTCAGCCTAATGTCAGGTTCAGACTACACAATATTTCCATCTGATAGCAGCTGCTTTTACATTATAAAGTCTTAAATTCTTGCTGTGAATCTGCCAAGAGGCAGGCGAGGCTACATGTGACAAATCAATGCTTGCAGCCTCTCACAGTGTGAGTGCTGTCCCGGGAGGTATGGGACAGGAACCAGCGACCAGAAGTAATAACTTTGAAATGAATCCATCTGTGGGTCAAAACCAAGGGGCACCCTCTGGTTTTGACATATGAATAAATAAATCGCCAAGTCCCAGGAAAAGGTGCAGTTTCTCAAAAGAACCATTAGGAAAGGATCCAAAAGTGGGTCAATTTCCATTGATCTCCATGTTAAAATGTCCAATTTAACAGCAGGAATTAACGTGACGCCAACACTTTAGTTACTTAGCACTTTCAGTGAGCTGGGAATTTAGTCAAACTGGGAATATGGACGGATTTGATCTGAATCGATGTGAAATGACATCAATAAGCAGCAAAGATCGGCATGAGCTAAGATGGGCATGCGCCAAGTAAGAGCTATTTTTAGATTTACCAGGGGTTGGGTGGGATCAGCTCCTGCCAGGACACCAACCAGACCCAACCAGAGCTCCAACAAGTGGGCTTCAAAACAGCTCTTGGTAAAAGTTGGTGACGTCACAGAAGGTTTGTCCAGGTCTTTTTATACGATCTACGGTGAAAATCTCAACAACTTCAAAAAGTAAAAGACCACAGACATTCCAATAACCTCTTGAGGCAGGCTCCAAAACTGAGGCAGCCTTAAAACAAAATGCAGCTTTACAGCAAGAAAAGAAAAGAAAAGAAAGAAAAAGACAACAAGAAAGCCAAACATCTGAACTGCATCCATCTTACCAAGATCTATCACCATGTCCATCTTTCCCTTTACAATATTCTGTGCAGTTACACGCTTTAGGACCTCAGTGGTCTACATTAAAGACAGGCACGCTGACACTGGTTTCATGACTGCAGACAAAAGATAAAAGTAGTCAAACCGAGTCTCAGCTCTGATCCCAAAGGTCCTTCTGTTGTCTGCCACCTCTTCTGTTTGGACACTGGTTGCGCCTTTATTGTGTAGTCTGAATTGAACCGGGCAAAACTTGTGACTCCTGCGATCCAAAAGTGCCTGAAACTGACGCTACTGTCTGGAAACCTGATTTATTGCTGATGTGATCCGTGGAGTCGCGCTGTACTAACACACCACAGAGGGCACGTTGACTTCACTGTAAAAACGGACAGGAGGTCAGAGCAAGCGAGATTTTCAGGTGGTGTTAAGTTGTTGGCTGTAACCTGTGGAGTTTCTTTTTTGTCTAAAAAAAAGACTTGTTTACATTCAGAATTGATCATATAAACCAGACTGTCAGTTGGCAAAAACCAAACACACTTTATTACCAACGCAGTGCTCCAAAGCACCACGAGTAGATACAAAACTCCACAGGATACTTTTAAACATAAAGAGAAATAGTGTTAAGTTGACTTGGACCTGCCATCCCTGAACTAGTTACGTTTGTTCAATTTCTGAAAGTTGTAGTTCATTCTTAATAAGTACATTCACGCTATTGTGTCTTTGTTATATCAGGTTTAACCTAAAATGTGTTGTTTTTTTTTTTTTTCGGTGGACAGATTCTGTCTATAAGAGACAACAGTGGCTGTTGACTGTTTCAAGTGAGTTGCCTTAAGGCATTCAGGAAAATAACATTTGAATACTGAAATGTACCATTTTCCCATTTCTGCTGCAGGAGAGATAAGGCATCACTCTCTTTTCTAACCCTCAGTACCCTCCTATGTATTTTTCATGGATGTATGTGTGTGTTTGAAAGTGCCACTCACACATCATGTCTCGTCATAATCATCATTTACAAGGTGCTACTCAGGAGCACTTTACAGTGTAAGCAGGTACATCCACGCGCTTTACTTCGCGTGTGCGGGGTTATTGCTCTCAATATTCTCAGAGGTCGTTCTGTTCTCCTGAAGTGAAGGCATCGTCATCTGTATTGCTGTCTCTGTCTGTCTCATTTTCTCTCAGAGACTCACACTCAGCCACAATCACACAATCACACACACTCACTTTCCAATATGTTAAAGAGCATATTAAGATCTAAATCTGCAACACAGACAGCCAGGCAGATCTGAGTTCATAGCAGGGCATTTGGTGTCCTGACTTCTGGTTCATCCAACCCCCCCCCCCCCCCCCGTCTCTTCTCTCCTACTGCTCGCATTTTACTCCTCTGTATGTTCTTCGCATCAGTCCATCACACCTGAATGCCAGGTTTGGTTAGATCCCCGTTCCCCTGGTTTCCTCCTCCTCCTCCTCCTCCGCCGCCGCCGCAGACTCCGCCGCCACCCATCCCTCCCCTATCGTCCTCATCGTCGCTGTCCAGCTGCTCGCTCTTCCGCTTGGTGTAGCGCTCATACAGCACCATGAGCACACCCATCACCCACGCCGACACCGTGCCAGCAGAGAAGATGACAAAGCCGATTGCAATGAAGAAGAGGTAGTCCCAGTAACCCAGGCCTTGGTGGCAGTCTGCCCGCAGCTGCATGCCGACCTCCGCCAACCGCTGGCCCGCCAGCTCGGGAGGGTTGTGGCAAACTGTCTGGCCCTCATCTACAGGTCAAGGAGAGAAGGAAGAGCAATGAGAATGGAAATTAATTAGGTAAGATGTTGTGTACCAGAAAGCAGGGAGAGAGAATACATATGTTTGAGGATGAAGGGTAACATCAGGAGAGGAAAAAAAAAGGAAGAAAAATGCAATTAATTTAGAGGAATGGTGGGCAACTCAGTACTCACATACAGCCTTTAATAATGAAGTGATAACCTTTGTGATAAAGATTCCCAACAGACATAATAGATTTCCTCTGAGCAATATAGGTCTTTGGCGTGTAGGACACAAAAACATTATTATGCTGTACACACTCAGCCTCGCATGCAAGGAAAGGTGACTTCAGGCCTCCGATACGTAACCCTTCCCCCCTTCCACCCACCACCCCCCCTTGTGCACATCATTACACACCAACACATGAGTCTGCAGCAACTGAGAGATAAGGAGATGAATGTTTTGTCCAACAAAACATCTGCTGCTCATTATGGGGAATAAGATAATGAGCCTGAGCGACTGTTGACCACACACGTATGCTGAATTACCACCGTAACAAGCGCTGTGAGTACACGAAAGAGTCCGCTTGGCGAGGTTAATATGCCAAAGGTCAAAAGTCACTACAGGCCCGTTTACAGAAGCGATTTGAGGTCTTGGTAAAGAGTTCATTAGCAAGGCGCGTCAGCATGATTGCCATCTGCTACAGCGACTTTGCAGCATTAGCATATGCAACACCCTCATGTAGATAAAGCGGTGTGCAAAAGTTTGAGCACCCCGATCAAAATGTGTGGTACTATTGGAAATAAGATAAGTAAAAAAATCCCCCAAAAAAGTCAACTCAAAAGGTGAAACACTCTTGTCAATATTTAAAATACATGTCTAAGAACTCTTTCACATTTTTAATGTGAAATTTTAAAATAAAAGCAAAAAAAGAAATAGCACTATGCAAAACTTTTGGCACCTCATCATCATTTAATCTCTAAAAACATTTATTGAGTTCTCAGTTCTTTATTATTTTGTCACGCCTGTGACTTGTTTACAATTTTTTTAAGCCTTAAAAAGTGATGGACACGTGAAAGATTTATAAATATCCGGATTCCTAAAACCTCCTTACATGCAGCAGCCTCAAAGTCCTAGCAGCTCCCAGGCACTCTGAAAATTAAAATAATTGACCCATACAAAAAGGAAGATAAGAGGATATCAAAGTGGTTTCAAGTGGCTGTTTAATCAGCTTATAATGTAATTAAAGAAATGTCAATTAAGAGGACGTTTGGTGGTCGGGTTCAGGTCTTGAAGAGAAAAAAGAAATCTGAGAGAACTATTACAGGGATTGCAAGAGAAGCCCTTGAGATCCACGTTGGCTGCACAAAGTCTTCAGCAAGATTTACCAGAAAAAAAAAAAGGCAACCTAACAAACAGGGTTCAGGATTTAGCTGCAAGGCCACAGTGGGTTCATGGGAAATCTGCCGTATTGGTAGCGACGAGTCTGGCTCTCTACGTCAGACAAAAGCAGACCAAAAGCACAGCTACACTTTGCCCAGTGCGTTTCTGTGTTGTACCACCTGTCTGTTGTTGTACGGCTCAGATACGCACTTATGTTTAAACACTGATGTGTGGCTAAGAGGAGCAGTGCTTCACACAGCGATAATCGAACAAAAAGGAGACAATGGGATAACTTTTCATTACTTTCCTAAACGTAAACCTGTAAAGCAACAAACTGTGCTCCACTGTGCCTCTTTACCTCGTCTACTTGAGGACAACGTCATTTGTAGACTGGTACTGTGTGTTACTGGAGGTGCTCCTTTTGTTCTGCGTTTAGTTTCATTTGTTTATTATGCTTACCTTAAACTCTCCTCCAAAACAATATTCTGATTAAAATAACTCAAATTTAGTTATTTGTCCTCCTGATTTGTCATGAATTTGCTTGTTTGTCATTTGCTGCGATCTGAATTTTTTTCCTTCATGTGCACAATAATTTTTGTGCTCAAGCTGTGCAGAAGTTAAGGAACAGATCATAAATAAGTCCACAAATGAAGATACATACTTGCTTTGTTTTCCTTTCATCTTTTTCTTTTTCTGGCTCTTAGGACATCTTAAGTCTTCTATTAACCTAAAACAATGGATGAGTCCAGCCATTTTCTCAATTTATATTGAAACAAATTAGATTCCCTTTTTTTCATGCTTAATTGTCTTTTTGCTTTCCAAAAAGAGCCATTTTTTTCCACCTTTAAGATGAGAACAACGTGAGAGATGACAAAGAGATGGAAAAGCAGACCGACTGAGACAGCACTTTTAAGGATGAAAGTCCAGAGCAAGTACGGACAGAGATAACAGAACAGAACACAGTTAAAAAGAGAAAAAGGAAAACTAATGCACAGACAGACAGAGGGAGCATTTTTAGAATATTAAACACACAACTACTGGATAAAATCAGTCTGAACTCTTAAAATGAGGGAGGTGCCTGGCTTTAGTCCTGTCCTCTGCTACCAGCGGTGCTGTTAACAATGTTAATTAAACTGCAGTCAAAGCCAAAGGTCTGAATAAGGACATAAGCGATTGGAAAGGACAGACAGAACTGTCAGATATGATCTAAAACTTTGCAGACTACTTGCCAGGGCTTTGCAGCACCAGCTGGAAGATTCCTGTTGGCTTACAAATAGAAATAAACCTAAATCCTTCCTAACAAATCCTTCTGTGTCTTATTCTGCTCATATAAGATGTAATCCTGCAAATAGCCTACAGACAAATAATTCTAGTGATTAGATTACTCAAATTGGATGTTTACAGCTCTTAAGTCAAACGAATCAGCTGACTCGGGGATGTATTAAGATATTTAATAGTTTGCTGAGAAGAAGAGCCACAACACATCTGCAGCTGTTTGATAAGAATTTTGATCAATACAGACTTAACGGTCACCTCGCCGGGAGGCTTTGTCGCCGTCCTGGAAAGAAAAGTTGTGTTGATGCTGCTGTGTCACGTCTGCTGTTGTAGTAGCAGATCAAAACTCTTTTGTAACACGATAGCTGTGATGGGTTCGTCCGTTAATCTGACAAATGTCCCTGTGCAGGCAGAAATAGCAAGTCAGTCTGGAGGGCATTAAGTTACAGAGATAGCCTTCAACTTTAGGCAAGTCATTACGGGGATTAGTGATTAGGGATGTGCTAAGATTACTGTCAGATTGTCAGGATACACTGTAGTAGCCCACGCGGCACACACAGCAGACACGTTTTCTTATGTCTCTCAGATAAACAACTCAGATTTTATCTTCATCCTCGCTTTGTTTCTGCTCATCACTCTTTTCTTGTCCTTCAGTTCAATTTCTTAAACTCAAAAAAAAAAAAAAAAAAAAAAAAAAAAAAAAGAGTTATTCTCCCTGGCAGTCTGCATGCATATAGACAATATCCTTAGTTAAATTATGACAAATACTCCACATAGTAAACATAGAAACTGGTCATAATTGAAACCCAAGAGAAAATGGGTACAATCTAAGCAATTCTCATAATAATGGTGCTGATTACTGTGGGGGGAAAAATGAACCAAGCATTTGCTTTTCCTTGGCCTTTTGTGGGAACCTATTATCAAAAACATAAGGGACTGCTGCAGAAATCAGAGAAACGCCTCTCTGACTACACTCAAACTTGTGGCTGCAGGTTTTAGAAACTCTGTAAATACTTGCTCCGGAATATTATATCATTTTAAAATCATAATCTTAAATTAGTTTTTACCCAAAAAAAGAATCCCATCACAATCCCGTTTTGACGTACCGGCTCTCGTCTTTATGATCTGATCCTACTTAGCACCAGGTGGTGATCAGCTGGCAGATCAGTTACAAAACAAATCCAATTACACAACTTCAAGCTGGATCATCAAACTGTGCCCCCGGGTGAAAGGTGAGCTTATAAACACTTATGTTTAAACATGGTATTCTTTATGATAAGCCACAGCTAGCACAGAAGGCCAAGACCAACAAACCCCTCCGATTAGAGAGGTCGGTTGGTTCCTTACAGTTAACCCCTCCAGGTACCACCGTTACCTACATGAGCACTGGAGTCCCCTTTCGGGAGCAGTTTCCAGTGGCCCCACCAAGAAGGCTCAATATTCCGAGTTATTGTTTGGTACAGAGACACCAGCAACAGTTGAAGCCTGTTCCCCAACTTGAATGCAAAAGGAAGCGAAACTCTCATCTAGTGGAGAAAATCTCAACATATGGGCTACGAGCCAGAGGCAACATTCAACCCGATGCCCCTAACCTTCGATGACTCCAGATTGGAACAAGATCCACCTCGTCTTGAAGAGACGGTTCTAGGTGGTTCTAGAGCTCACGCTGTGTGCCGAGGTCAGACTGAGTATTTGATGATCAGTACCTCTCAACCTTCGTCCTCAAACTCAAACAGGTTTCTTTCCCAACAAAAGAGGTGGATTTCATTAACCAAGACCCTGGAGCTTTCTCGTGATGGGGGATTGATGAAAGAAAAGACTGATGCAATCTGTTGGTTTCCCTAGTTAGTCAGTCGTCAATCACCACGCAAAACAATGTGATTAAAAGAGCTAAAATGTTGTTTGTACTCTCATTTGTCATCAGTTTGCTCTTTGCAGATCTGATTGTCGTGGAGGCAACAACTCAGGAGTTTGGGGAGGCCATGGAAAGAGACTTTCAATTGGCCCAAAGAAGATTCTAGTAAACCGTCGTTGCCTCAATCCCACCAGCATCTCTTCCAACAAGGAAGCTGAGTCTGTGGATTCCTGGATGGACTCACCCATTTCTGGGGCTGCAGTCCCTGAAGTGGTTAAAAAGCTCTGCGGTTACAGGGATCCAGAAGTGGATGAGGTCTGTCCTGAGGTCTGGGAGGTCTGGAGGTGGAACACTGAACCAGTCCCATGGGACCTTTCCCAATCGGTCCACATGTACTTTGCTGACTTGGTAAGGGTTTTCCTCTGTCAACGATTCTGTTCATAACTTTCATGGACAGAATCTATAGCCACAGCTGAGGAGCGGAGGGGGTCTGGTTTGGTAACCTCAGGATCACGATCCCACCCTCAAATATGGTCTTGAATTGTGGGATGTTGGCTGAAAGAATACGATCATGGATAAAGGCAGCTAAAATGAGCTTCCTCCGTTGGGTGGTTGAACTCCCCTTTAGAGATATGGTGAGAGGTTCATTCATCTGGAAAGGACTCAGGGTAGAGTCACTGCTCCCACACATTGAGAGGAGCCAGTTGAGGTTAAGGCGTCTGGCGAGGATGCCTACTGTACACCTACCTAAGGAGGTGTTGTGGGGTGGACATGTTGGACAGATTAAACCTCTCAGCTGGGCTTCTACACATACTACATGCCACAAAGGTCTTGCATTTAACACAAGTTATGATATATGAGATACTCTTTTTAAAATGTCTAAAAGTAATACATTTCTTGAAAATATCTTGTCTAGCATGCCTTTCACTACCTAAGTTATTTGTCATACCACAGACAGGTCTTTATACTAGACAGACTTCAAACTGTGATATCTGCAAACATACCACTGAAATCAGACTTTATGAAAACTAAATAATTCTCCTGAGAAGAACTTTGACACGATGTGTGTGCTCAGCTGAGTTGTCCCTCCCCGTGTTATTTCTCAGCCAATCCTTCTGATCTCATGCGGCTGTTCCTCTGTCGCTGTCGCTCTCTGCCACCATCTGCGACAGTCGTGAACTGCTCAGTCTCATTATCTTACTATGCCTTTCTCCAGTCAGGTGGGAGGAGGTCGTTTGTCCGTTATCGCTCCAACTGCAACATTTATCGCTGGATACTAGAACCGTCAGATACAAACATTGGCTGTGCAGACATGCACACAATATCAAACAGGTCCCTCGGGGTATCTGAGTCTCATTTGTCCTCCTTTTTGAGACACTCTCAGACATCTTGCGACAATTCTGACTGTTTACCGATGTCGGCAGCATGATCCTGCCACCTGGTCTCCCTTCAAAGAAAAGTGAGATGAAAGCCAAGACAAATCTCTATAATGACAAAGCAAAAGGATTTGCAATGTTTGGGTTGAATTTTAAATAAAAGCATTTTAAAGCCAGGTTTTAACAGAAAAAAAAAGTAATCTCTATCATCCACAGATTGTTTTTGCAGCTCTTGACTGATGCCAATTACGTTGTCTTATTGATAAACTTTTATCACAACACTTGATAGCCCAAACGATCAGCTTTCCAACTGCCTCCTCAAGTTACATATTTACACAATGCCAGGAGAAGATCCCCTAGGTAATGTGTGATTAACTTACCCTCATCAAGGTGGAATTTAGTTTAACAGGTGAAACTGACAATGATTCAAAGAAGATTTAAATATATCAACATGACCACCATGATCCAGAGGTAATTCAACTTATAATTGTTCATTCAGCCTTGATAGGAATAAATATGTATTATTTTATAAAATGTAATTTGTTCTAAATGTTATATCAATCATAATTATATTTCGATTGCCTCCACTTGAGAGTTGCAATTAGTCTCTTCGGCATCAACCGTTCCTGTCGCTGCAACACAGCCTTCAGTTGTGCTACGCGGCTTGTATTATTCAGTTTCTGCCCCTTTCTCCTCCACATCCACGGCTACATTTTAGAGAAAATTCAAGACTGATTGCTCTAATAAAAGATAAGAGGAAAAAATGTGAGCATTACTTGGGAGAACAGGAAAAGGTGCAGGCAGGATGATTCACTCTGAGCTCAGGCAATCTTCACCGTCTGTTTCTTTGTCGCTCAGTGTTTTCTCACTCATCCCATCACTCAGCTTGGCAAACCACTCAGACATCATTCTGGCACAATGCCCTTGACATTTTCAGTTTGTCCCTGTTTTTCACACTCCCCATTTCTTCTGCACAGTCTTCAATAATATATGTCCATTGGCGCTTTTATTGAACACAGTTAAACAATGCCATCATTCTGAAACCCAGTGTTTTAGGAATTAAAATTTCATGTAGTTACAGTTATGACCTTGTCCGCTGGGGCCAGTTTTATTACTCTGTCTTCGAGTTAAACGGCATCTTCTGTTGTTTACAGGCTATTTGATTTAAAGAAGATGTGTTTTCCAACCCCCCCATCCCCTACCTTTATTGTTTTTCAAAAGTTGCCACAATTTCCTGGAGTCCTTGGGAAATATATGACATGCTTTGGCCTAAATATCATAGCGATACAATACCACAGCTTTCTTTTTCAAACCTCTCTTTACAAGACTATTCCAAGCAGCTGGTTTCAGGACGTAAAGTCAGACACTCAGCTTCTCTCCATCTCTTTGGTACAGCTTTGCACTGTCTTATGTCTAAGATGGAGAGACATAACAGTCCTTCTGTCTTTTCAAAATATTGAAAATCCAAACAGCTAACTCAGTGACGTTATTTCAAACTTGATGAGACTCACTCAAAGTTAAAGTTTTGTTATGTCAAAAGGTTTTTCAACTTTTTTTTTTTGTCTGTGTTAAAGTCAAAATTTTTGAAAGAAAAATCTCTAAAAACATCAAAACAGATGTCAAATATTATGCAGACTTTCCTCATTACTGAAAAAGCTCTGACTTTTTAAGTACGGAAATGAAACCAACACTGGTGTCCTGGGACACCAACGACGTGTGTCGGTTGTACTCAATACATGTTACATATCGCATACATACATATTGTATTGTAAAACTATTACTCACTTCCCCTCTCAGTCTCAGTTTGATGCTGCAGAAATGCAATCTTCATTCATGGTTATCCTGCCTCTGCGCTTAACTTCCCATCACGCCTGTTTAAAGGCATGGTGTTTGGACTTTGTTCTTGTTACCATCTGTTTTTAAAGGATGTTTTTCTTCACCCTGTGGCAGCTACCTTTCACTACCTTCCCTGATCGTTGACACCTGTGCCTCATCAATCCCTGTGACTAAATATATTGTCCTGTCATTCCTCCTTCCCTTGCCAGTCCATTTGTTGTGCTTCTGTCATGCTCACCTGTCACGCTTCCCTGAACTCACTTGTCTCCAGCCTGCGTTCCTTGCCTCAGTTACGAGGAATTTTATTTATTTATTTTTGATATCCTGCTGTGGCATCAGTTTTGTTTGAAGAAGGACTTTCCTTGTTGCTACTGCACTCCTGTATTTGTTCCCTACACCTGCATCCCTGACAATTAATACTCAAACCTTCTTGAAGTCCTGTAATGCAATAAAAATAAACCTCAAGATATTTTCATGAGGCAGACAGAGATCTAAAGGGAGGTGTGTGTGTGTGTATGTGTGTGTGTGTGTGCGCATGTGTGTGTGTCCAGTTCTAGCTTTCTTAAAAGCAGTTGCTGCAGTGTCAAAGAATGCATCGTCGCTGCATGCTTACTGCACTGCAGTTTCCACATATCTCCAACTTAAGCGAGCTCTAGATGGAAACTCTGCAGCACGAGCTGGAGACGGAATGTAAAGGTATTGTCTTGTGATGGGATGGTCTGGACTGAAGCAGTAATGGTTGCAAAAAAGGCTTTACGATCACTTGCACTTGCGTATTTGAATTTTCGTTAGTTTGTATTTAAAAGTGGACGTCAGATGGCCATTTCCAGCACTTTTAGTCTCACCTAAGGTACTTCCACTAGCACCACACCTGTCAGAACTCAAAACAACTTATAATTGGTTTAGAAAGATGAAGAAAAGTATCAGAACTTGATCAAATTTAGTAACATGAATTACTGTGTACCCATGATGTTTGCACTAAAATACAAGCAGACGCCAACTGCCTGTCCAGCACAGACATGTGACACAGCAGTACGTCCCACGAGCTGTTCAGTCCCACGATCTTCTGTTGTTGGGATATGTCATTGACTTCTGTATGCTGAAAACATTTCTTTTCCTCTTCAGTCATTACTTTGAGTCGCTTAGTTACTTCTACCGTGAAGTCACCCCTATGAGCTAGTTTTATTGTCGCTGATGTGCGACATGTCTGTAGGGCTGTAGAGTAAAACACATATGTTGCGAGACTTGAGTTGGACAGATACAGAAATTGGCTGATTTTTGCAGATAGCAGGGACGTGAGATTGCGAGGGCTAGACAACAATTCAAACAAAAAAAATTTCACAAAAAGTCTTTATTTCGAACATGATAGCAAGTAACAGGCATGCTTGAACATAATTTACAAGGAATGCAAGAGACTTTTTTTGTAGCAGCACCAGTCTTGGCATGTTTGAAAAGAAGTAGGAAATGATTTTATTTTTTCATAATTTCATAATTTTATGGTTTAGGATATCAAAAACTCTTGACCCCGTGTCAGTAAACGTAAAAAGGACAGGTGAGCGTCTCTGACAAGCATCTCTGTCCACCCCCAGCCCCCCTCAACAAGAAGCAGGTCAGGAATGTTTGCATGGTAGAAGTCTGTCCTGCCTCTAACTAAAAACCCATGTCGTTTCTACCGAGCTTGTATGACCTGCTGTCGCTGTGCTAACCTTACAAGGGATGCGGCCAGTGACACGTTGCAGGTGATTTTGAAAAGTTTGTCGCTGGCTGCATACAAAGCCCGGCGGCTGAGTGACGCACACCAGGCCAGGGGCTAGAAGGATAAAAATAGTACAGTGGGAACTAAACGGCAGAAATGAGAGGAAAACGCGCCTTGCTTACCTGCAGAAACAGGCAGCTGCTGGTGAAACAGACCATCACACCTCTGTACATTTAAGAAACCAGAGGGATGACCTCACTGTTTCTGTTTCATTCATACAGAAATCCTGGGCTCAGACTCCGAATGATTTACAACTTGCAAATTGATGTTCACAAACAATTGTTAGTGTAAATTCATAATTTATTGACTCGAATTAGAGCTCACAGAAAACGCACACTTCACTAAAATGCGTGTTCAGTGTCTGCGTTTTGTGCATGACCATTACAGTATACATTATCTTCACATTACACACAGAGATGATCCTAGCTGCGAAGTATTAACCTGTGGGGCAGAGAGCCCATCCTGTGAAGTCAGAGCTATTTTTAAGCAGATTAATTATCCCACTGCATATGGTAATCAGTATGGGTATGGCCTCATGTGGGGGTGGGGGGAGGCTGGATGCTGCAGACAGGGAATACCTTTATTTGGAGAAAGTTAACTGACAACAGCTGTTAAACGTTTGACCACCAGCCTGGTTCGTCCTTGCACCGGCTTCACCTTTCTTAGCTGGAAGTGGACATAGATCACTGAAAAAAATGAGGCTCGGGGATATTAATTATAACAACTTTGGCACACTTTGGCTACTGTGCTGCATGACCTTTTCTTTTAACAATACAAAAACTGAGGTCAGTTCATGCGTTTCAAAAGCTAGATGTTTTCCTGCTTTTGTTTGCTGACCTTTTTTTTTTCTTTGTGTAATGGACCAGATTTTTCCCATGAATCAAAGGTGTGCAGTGCAGTCAAACCATTTTGTGGGTTACTTAATTGCAATGCGAACAGAGCAGTCCCTGAAAAAGCCGTAGAAGCTTTTCACTTTACCTTTGAACATTTTAAATTAGTTCAGGTCCATAAACAAATGTGTCCATCTTAAAACATGGCTATCTGAGGGACTGAAGATCATATCATTCATTACTGAATTAAAATAAAAGCAGAGAGACTTCTCCTGATCTTCTGAAATCCTTACTGACACCATGTACAGTACCACAGATGACGTTGTGGTAGTTTTAGTTATTCTTCTCAGTCTGTCAGAGTATTTAAACACACTTTGTCTTTAGCTCTCTGGCGACGTCTGTCTTTTGATCTGTCATTTTACTAACTTTTTAATCCATTAAAGTTGGGTTTGGGAATTTCTGAGTGATGTCACATCTGTTAATATTTGAAAACAAGCCACATAGAGCCTGCTCCTCTCTCCAGCGCTGCCAGAGAAAATGTTTCCCCTGTTGTCGATTGCCTGAACCAGTTTTTGTTTCGGTTTGGGGGATGGGCTGCACCCATTCAATATGGTTCCAGTTCATGGCTTTTTTTTATATATATATATATATAAATATAAATGTGCTGATGAGATTGCCACTGAGCAGATAAGGCAATATTCACTGAATGTTACAAAAAAGTGTTGTGGGTTGGAAAGTGCATAAAATCGCTTACCCTACCTTTAAAACTAGAGACGTACAACTGCAGCCTGAATTTCTGAGTTTTCTCATTTCGGATACAGGACTTATATGCTGCTTACAGTGTGAGTCTGTAATTAATTTATGAGATCAGCTACAAACACAGGTTCACATTACCAAAAGGATGGTAAATTTTTAGGTTAAATGCAGTGTTTTCTAACAGAGTTTAGTGAATGTTATTGGAGGTTCCTAACTCATATCTGAGCCCTTAGAGACCTTAGTAGAAATAGTAAAATCTTTAACAAGTTTCCCTTCTTGTTATTGGGCTCTCAGGGAGACATCAATATCCTGCAAACAACCAAACACAATATAAAAGACCTGAGCTGAATGTGACAAGAATAAAACAATGATACACGCCAGATAACTATAGAAAACTAAACTGCTTCCAAAATAGTTTTAGGCTCAGGGATGAAAATATAAAAGTGTACAAAACAAGATGGGAGAACAATGCAAGCATAATAGTTATATTTGTTCACCTCTGTTGTCCCTCACGCTGAGCTGCTCATTTCCTGTCAGCTAATTTACAGCAACAACTGCAGTCCAGATAACTCTGCATATTTGCATAAAATTAGAAAAATAATGGACAAATGGTTAGATTCTAATTTACTGAATAATTGCTATGAGGAGTTTAAAGCATCATTTTATCTGCTTAGTCTAAATAGCTGAGAGAACAGAAAATATCTTTGATAGATATTGTGTGTATGTGTGTGTGTGTGTGTATATATATACCATTGGATGGTAAAAGTCTACATGTGTTAACAGTTTTGTATCTTTCACCTACAGACTCACAACTGTATCCATATTAACTTTTTGTCAAGGAATGAACTGAATCAGATGAATGTGAAGGAAATCACTAAACTATACTAACCGACTGACCACGCGTGCGTTTTTCTGCCCGACAGCAGCAGCGAACTTGCTTCTGACTCAACAGAACTGATACACTTTCACCTCAGACTTGGTAAAAACTCCTTCATTTTTATGGACGACTCCATGACACATGGCTGAATCTTTACATTTAGCTCAGGAGATCTGGAACATCCCTTAGTTACGCTGCTATAGCCCTAGAGTGCTGGAGGACCTCCTGAGGTTTCTTCCTGTTAATGAGGACTTTTTCCTTTCCACAGTCGCCTGGTGCTTGCTCAGAATGGGGATTGTATGATGAAAAGTTTTGATTCAATCTGTTGGTTTCCTAAGTGAAGCAATAATTATTGTTATTTTATTGGTTATTGCATTAAATGAACAAATTTGGAATGAGGTGAACTGTATTCTGGAAGTGCCTTGAGACGACATTTGTCATGATTTGGCACTAAATAAATAAAGCTGAACTGAAATAAATCTGTTTAACTGCCTTGCCTTGTTAGTTTTGGCAGTGCAGCAGCATAACGCGGCTGACACCTGCATCAGAGAGATGGTGAATGGCTTCACATGAACTTTGTTGAGAATGGGCCCACTATACTAGTTCAAGCCGACTGATCTCATGTGTCCGAGCACAAAATAAAAATCGATGGTCCCTTTAGTATCCGTACACGGCACATTCTCATTCTATGCTTCCCAGAAGCCTATTACATATGTAAAACATTTTGGAGCCTCTCCCAACGAATCTTGACCGTCTCCACATTTACCAGCTAAATGCATCACACCAAGGTTAGAGAAGACTAAGAATAGTTGACCTTTTCACCACAACATCCACAAGAGCTGAATAACATACGCCTTCACACTCCTCTCAAATGTGGCATTAGTCAGATTACCGCCATCCTTCTTTCCATCATTTCTGCATACGATCTCTTCTTCCTCCGGCGGAGACTGAGTGAAGAGTGAGAGAAGTGAAGGTCAGATACCAACGATTTGCGCTCTCCTCTTCACTCTATCATGCTGTCTTATCAGTCCTGCTCTCTTCATCACCTTCCACTTTTTGCTTCCACTCTGGCACGTTTGCATAAATTCTCCCTTTGTTGCCCACCTCCTTTTAATGTTAATCACTTCATTCTCCCCCTCTTCTTCTTCTGTGCGCTTCATTTTCTCTCAGTTTTGCTCCATCATCACCCTCATTTCAAATTTGAGTCTATTTGGTCCCCCCCACACACACACACACGCACACAATCTTGCACACCAACTCCTGAGCTCCCCTCTGTGCCCAAGGTGATCACATCACAAGCGCCCACACATGCATCACATCAGTCTTGGTTTCAAGTTCACACCGTAAAATGCATGGGGACATGAAAATGTTCACAGACTGCACTACACAAGCGGACCAGTTGAATTTGATATGCTTCTCCACACCAGCTGGGTCGGAGGAATGATTCCAGCTGATTAATAATGGATCATCTACGTGTGCTAAAGTGAATCGATGCCTGCTTGCCATAATGAGCGTTTTAATGGGTTTGAATGGCAGATCTAGGGCAAAGATGATCACCAACTCCTTAGTAGTCTGTGTGTGACGCCTTCTTTTATTCAAAGTCCAGTCAAATCAGTTTCCCCAGTTTTTTCAGCCCTTTTCATCTTATCCTATCCTTCAACTGCGCTTTTCTTTTGCTGCATGACATTAACCAGCATCTCACCTCACAAGAAATACAGATGCCATGGAAATCTATCTTCAGAAATCCATCTTTTGAACTCCCTGACCTTTCTCTCTTTCTTTTTTATGAATATTTAACTCTTGCCCCAGCTGTGGCCCTCTGGTTTGGCTCTTTGCCTCTCGCCTGTGAGCCGTCCAGGACACAGAGGGGCAGCCAGAAATATTTTTCCAACACTGGAGGCATAACACCAGAAACTATGCCAGCCAGGAGCCGGACATGCAACTTCCATTCTGTTTTAGAAGATGTACTTGTTTGAATCGGATTGTTTGGAGGCGTTGTTGTCCAAACTAGCCCACGGTGAGGACTATGGGTCATTCATGACACCATGACAGGAAAATGTGCACTTCTTTAATGTCCCTTTGAAGAGCGAGTGAGCTTTTAGGACAGAAATTAATGTTTTTGTAACTGATAATAGAAGTATAGATGATCGATTTATAGAGTATATAACTATGCTATGTCAATGTTAACCCTACATGAAATCAATCAATTTTAGATACAATAAAAAAAAAATCATTTATTCACATTGAACGAATCCTGTCGTCATTAAAGTGCTTAAAAGGGAGCAAAGGTGATGCTTTTGCTTTGACCATATAATCATCTGCTCATTTGAAATCCACGTGGGGCAGTTTGGGGTTGAGTGAAGAGGAGTTTTACAGACAAATGGTATCAATGAATGATGAAGTTCAATTTTTGAGATGTCACATGCACAGGAATTAGAATTTTCCTGAAAATATTGTCCAGACTATTTAGACTTCTGATTTGCATTTTAAAAGGTGACGGTTCAGCGGACTCCCCCAGACTACAAGCTAATGCTTGTTCTGCAACACCTGAATGTCAATGCAGAACTTTCATTCTCGATTCTCAGTGCTTTCACATGTGCATGACAACATTTTCATGGAAAAGCTGTGAAGTATGTGGTTCAAATGCTGAATCCGTTGAACCGGCACTAAAATCCCACAGCTTTTCCAGTAAAGTATTCACTCACACACCGACTGATAAGAGAAAATTCACACCACTCCACCTGCAAAAATGTCAAAACAAGTTGTAAACATTAACAACTTTGCCGGTACGTTGACCTCTCACTTTTTAACCCACTTTTATTCTAAACCTATAAAAAATTTCTGCCAGTTTATAAATTGTTTTTTTTCTTTTCGGTAACAAATAATGTTCATAAGTATATGCCAAAATATGTCACAGTGAGAATCAGCAGCTCTCCCTGCTGCGCCCCGGCACCATGACCTTCCCAGTTATGTAAATGCACCATAACAGCAGCTTCAGACGGCAGACGGGCAGGATTCTCTGAAAACTGCCTTCACTTCATTGTCAGGGGAATGATTAGCTTTTTATATAAACATTTACGGAAAATCTAAAGTTAGGCTGTGATATTCTTTCTTTTTATTTAAATGTTATTCTTTTTCAAGGTTTTGCAAATGTTACACGATGGCATTTGAGCTTTCAAACTTTCTTTTTTGTATTCTTATTTTGCATATGACAAAAGTTGTTTAAATTATTTTTTTTATTTTTTCTCTGACACATGGACTTTTTTTTAACTTTCTTATTGGTTTTTCTTCCATTTGCTTCAGATTTCCACTCTGCCTTTCTGTCACTTTAACTCCAAAACACTCTCTCACCACTTCTCCGATTCATGGTCAAGCGCTCCTTGAAAAGATCCACCATCCTCGCGACTTTTCTGAAACTGTGCGTTAACTTTGAGGGCTGCCTGAGTCAATGCACGTAGCCCCCAAAAAACAGAAATACACAAATCCCAGAAAAGAAACGCGAAGTGACTGAGCAGGAATCTGTGTAAACCACCAACAATTTGAAAGAGACTTCTGCGTGAAGATGGCAAACACTCAGAAACAGGCACACTTGCGTGCATCTGATTCATATTCCCACTGAGAGGCAGAGACAGCTGGAATCTCTGAAAGTTAGACTCAGAGCCCCGCAGTTAAATGGGAAGGCATACACGACCACAAATACACTGCATTATCTAACACGTACGCATGCTCACTTGACCCCGTTCACTTCGTTACACTGGTTTCAGCAGTTGTTTATGAGTGCCGTGACCGTGCATGATTTTTCATAACGACAGACTGAAGACGTGTTTTCCTGACAAAATTACATTTGTCATATTTGTAAGGTATAACGGGTGTGTGTGTGTGTGTGTGTATGGGAGATCTGAACTAGCACAGGCCTGAGCATTTCTACAACAGCCCAGCTCAACTGTGGATACTAGATTGTGCTGCTAACAATACATTTCTGATCAATTATTGGCTTTGATTTTCAAAGTTGTGCATTACTGATCAGACTATAACAATAAATGTGTGTGTGTGTGTGTGTGTGTGTGTGTGTGTGTGTGTGTGTGTGTGTGTGTGTGTGTGTGTGTGTGTGTGTGTGTGTGTGTGTGTGTGTGTGCTCTGTGTCTTCTGTGTAACAGTTGTTTAACATGAATAATAACTTTAAGGAGTTGGAAGGTTTGCTATCTTGAAGAGGCCCCTCCTCTCCAACCCGTCATCCAACCCTTGTTTTTCTCAGGTCACACACACGGCATACATACACACACGTGCACACTGGGGGAGCAGCTACGCAGCCACGTCCAGCTTTTATGAGTACCGCCATTAACCATCTGGGCTGAAGGGACAAAAGCATACGGCAACGGGAGCACCAGCACACCCAGGTGCATGCTGCATTTGTGTGAGAGTTCATTAAAGTGTTAATGTGTGTGTGTGTGTGTGTGTGTGTGTGTGTGTGTGTGTGTGTGTATGTGTGTGTGTGTGTGTGTGAGCAAGTGGAGGGGGTTATAGCAAGACAAACCGTTACAGAAGGACACAGTCATCCTCTCAGCATTACTGCTGCCCTCAGGCCTCAGATAGACAACGCATTAACGTCGATGGGATCAAGACAGAATGTAAGGCATCCATTTAGAGCAACACCCACATTGTTACAAGACATGACTGCAGTTCAGACACTAAGCTCAATTAACATTTACAAGCAAAGCTCATTTGAGCTTGTCCTCGCTGAGAAGGTCACACGTCCCGTTATTGCTGATTTCTTGGGTCAGTCTGGCTCAGAGTCTGCTGACTTGTCGGAGCAAACCTGAGATGTTATTAGGAAATGAAGGGCAGTTTGAGGGGACTGGTTTGCAGAGAGGAGCAGGGGAACCACATCTTCAGATTGCTCTGACTCTGAGGTCAAGCCATTACATTCAGAGTTTGTGTGTGAATGCTTGCCAAAGAGCTTGCATCTGACTCTGCATCTATGTGCACATGAACAGTCCACGTGGAAGTACATGTGTATATCCAGTGCAACCAAAACACGGGCATGGAAATGGTTTAATAAGATGCAGTTTCATCAGGAAGTACTCAGCAGAGCACTCATTATCAAATTACTTAAATAAGCTAAAAGTCATATTAACAAATAATAAAACTTTGGAAGGTGTGTCGATTTTGTTAGAGCACAAAAACTGCTTTTATTTGCAAGGCCAGTCACATAAACCCTGCTTCCAGAGTCAGTCCTACAACATAGGCTTCTGATAAGTGTCACATGAGAAGTTAATTAACCCTCATTTATGACTCACGAACGACCTTGAAACAAACCTCATTTTAACGTGAAGTATTGCGTTAATATATGTAAAGCAACAACTGCCCTCACCTTGGAACTTGAATCCCTCTATCTGCACCCAGAGGCAGAGGTCCTCCGTGTCACAGTCGCAGCTCCAGGGGTTACCGCTGAGGCCCAGAGACCTCAGAGCCGGCAGGGCGATAAGGCTGCTGATGTTGAGGGCCGTCAGGTTGTTCCGGCTCACGTCCAGCACCTGCAGAGCAATGTTCTCCGAGAAGGCATCTGGGTGGATCTCCCCCAGACCCGGATTATCCGTCAGTCGGAGCATCACCAGAGACGCCAGGGGTCCGAAAGTCCGGTCCTCGATCTGCAGCAAGGTGTTGAAGGACAAGTCCAGATATGCGAGTTTCCGCAAGTTCCCGAAGGTGGACTCGGAGATCTCTGTCAGCGAGTTGTTGCTACAATCTAGGTAGACCAGATCGGACAGGTAGTTGAGCTGCAGCGCCGGTAAGTCTCCGATGCGGTTGTTGGAGATGATGAGCTGCCGGGTCGCGAGGGGCAGGTCATTGGGGAACAGGGTGAGATCTTGCCCGGCGCACTGGACCACCAGCTGGTCGTCGCACACGCATCTGTCGGGGCAGCCGGCAGTAAGAGCCGGAGAGGGGGCCACCCCCATCACGAAGATAAAGAGGAAGAGGAGCCGGAGGGATTGGACACTGGGCTCGGGCAAGAAACGCATGACGAAGCCGCCCAGAGCGTCATGAACTCGGGCTGAGCTTGACCAGCGCTCCCCGGCGCTCCCCGGGCATCCTGCCTGGGTCTGGGGAGCTGGGAAGCAGGACAGATGTCTGCTGTAGGTGTCTGCCTGTCGCTGCCTGAAATCCCGGCTGCCGTTTCTAGCCAGTCTCTCCTCCTCTCTCAGACTTGTCAGTTTCTCACAGGCACGCTGGCGCGCCGCGCACGTCGCCACAGCACATCATTTGAGAAGGTGACCGTGGTCGACACTCGTGCAGCCCACCCAAAGACCACAAAACACCCTGGATGCTGTCAACCAGCCCATCTCTGTGAATCAGTCGTCTCCGGCAGAGTGCATTGTTTGTTGTACAGTTTCCAAACAAAATGCCACGACTTGCGCAATTCCCCCCCTGAATCCCGGTGTTTACATAAAGTCTCTCCAAAATCTTCTCAAAGTCCTTGACTGTGTTTGTGTGAGCGTGGCCGGGTCTGGTGTGTGCCAGAGGCCCGCAGACAGGTCGGGTTTTCTCCCACTGGAGTGGAGATGCTCTTCCTCCCACTCGGCTCTGGCAGCTCTGTAGCTCTGTGAGCGGCCGCGGCGCTCTGCTGCGCTGCTCTGATGCTCCCTCGCTCTGCCTTCCTCTCCCTCTCCTACCCGCGCTCACACTGCAGCTTTACACACGCTGAAGTACTTATGGTGGTGGTGGTGGTGGTGGTGTGTGTGCGTGTGTGTGAAAGAGAGCGAGAGAGCAAGATATGGAGTGGGTAACATCAGGTGTTGCCCCTTTTGTGTGTGTGTGTGTGTGTGTGTTTGTACGTGTGTGTATGTGTGTGTGTGTGTGTGTGGGGGGGGGGGGGGGGGGGGGGGGGGGGGGTATGGGTGCATCCAGAGTACAAACCAAAGACATGGGAGGGGTACATGCAGCCTGAAAAACACACAGTCATAATTTTGCCTGAAAGCAGCAGTCTCTCAGCCGTGCACAGATTTAACAAGCCTTATCTCATGTGGTCGATTCATCCCTAATTTTCCCTCTTGCTGTCCTCCAGGGGCTTCTTCACATCACAATGCGTTCATATTGGGATATGTGAGCACTTTTTTTTTTTCAATTCCCATTTGGCGCTGTCAAATTTTAATCGGAGAGGGCAGTGACGTCACGCCCTGGCTGCCCATGTATCACTTTATTTATTTAGGACTTGAGTGACAGGATAGTGGCCATCACCTCATGTTTACTTGCTGTCACAGCCTTTATAACATCCATTTATGAAGAGGAAGAGTTTGCATGCATGTAGTCTTATAGTGGGGATGGCTGTACCGCAATAATTAAAGTCATTAAGACACTGAGAATGCAGAACAATTGTTATGACAGCAATTATTCATAATTTATGACCAGCTACAACTTTTGTTTAAAAGATACTCTCAAGCTACTTTCATGGAGCGGCCACACAGATGTCATTTGTCATTCAGAAGTACTTTAACTGCAACCAGTGAACCACCTTAACAGTCCTAACGCCTTCAGGCATCATTCAACTGTTGGGGTATACGTTTCTTGGCTTCCATGTTGGGCATTAGGAAAGAAGATCAGTACCACTTTGAGGAATCTCAGCCGACGCTGTTTCTGTCTCACTCCTGCAGATGGGCTGTGGAACCAGCTTCACTCAAAGATGAAACACCTGGCAGAATCAGCTGAGTGATGCAGTGATTGTCTTGCAGCAGTGCAGCATTTCATTCAACTGGCTGCTGGCCAGCAGCAACATCTGAAGATGACTGCATCGAGACATGACACCTAACAGCAAGACAGGAAGACTTAGGCCAGAAGTGTGACTTTCCAGGTGAAATTTCACCAGCCCATCTTAAGTCTCTAGTGTTACCTCGCGCCATCTCCAGTAGTGGAAGAGGTTAAGGTGCACAGAGCTCGCAGCTGATATAACTGGAGAGCCAAGATCTTAAAAAAGACTAAAAAAAGACTTTCCCGCTGGCATGGTTACTAATCGCTTAAAAAAAAAAAAAACAACTGTTGAAAAGTGCTGGAAGTACCAGCAGAAATGGCCTAAGCAAGAAAAAAATACTTTTGGAAAGATTAATGTTTTAACAGAAAACAAAACGGTCAGCAGAAAAAATAAAAAAGAGGACGGCCAGAGTTACTGCAACAGGTTTCCACTAAAACATCACGGATGTTAAGTTAGAAAAGCATCCGATTCTACAGAAAGTCGCTGGTCAGCTCGGATCTGCATCGAGGCCACCAGCTCTAAAACCTCTCTGCCTCCGATCTTCCAGATGAAAAACTGTCTAATCAAACAAGAAAGACGAGAAGTGTATTTCCTAATGCATCAATCTGTTCAAACTACATTCCATGAAAATTAGGTTAAAGGGATTAATGTGGATCATCAATTCTAACAAAAGTGGAGACAAATTAGCATTATAAATGAATGCATACATCAGAAGCAGTTATCTTCAGAACAGTGAGAAGTTTCCAACCTGGGGGTCAGAATTTTTTAAATAGTTGAGTGTGAATAAAAGATCAAAGAGTTGCTAGATGATTACACACACAGGAAATTAAAAATGATTAGCTCCACAAAATGAACTTTACTTTTTGGGCTTTTATCTAATCTTATGGCTTAAATGTATGCAGTTCTGCTCCTTTTAAAATGCACAAGCACACATGAAACAACCAGAGACGGTAAAAGCCGTTGGTGACGTTTCCACGGCTCACCGCCGTGCCACCCGCGGCCAGGGGACACCGAGTTACACGGCTGCACGATGAGGACTCTCATAGATGACAATACTACAGCTTTGACACTGACATCCTCTCATTTCAGAGCTGCTGTGCTTCAGGGATGGTCATCTATCTCACGTCTGATGTGTCATTACTGAAGTAAAGTGCCAGTCAGAGGAAAGCCACCTGAAGAAAAACGAGCCGGTTTGATTGGCGTTGCTTTCTGTCGGCCCCTCTGCTCCCTCTGTCATGCGTTTGCCGCCTGAATGGCCACGCTGGATCGTGTTTATAGATAACTGCCCTAAAGCCTGGCCATCAGAATCATTAATGTAACTTTCCTCTCTCATGGCTCCAAACGGTTTCATCTTCCAGAGGGGCCTGTGTGGACGCTCACATGGATGAACGTGAGTGTGAATTCGCAGAATGCCGTGTGTCGAGGCTACATGACTCTCAAGGTTTAGTCTTGTTCGATCGTGTGAGAGTAGCATGTGGGTTGTGTCATGCCCAAGGATGCTCCTCGACAGTGCGTATGCATGTGTGTGTGTGTGTGTGTGTGTGTGTGTGTGTGTGTGTGTGTGTGTGTGTGTGTGTGTGTGTGTTTGTGTTGGTCAGGCTGAGCAGTGAAACGTCTTTATTTTTTAATGAAGGTGTGTGAAGCGTCATCTGTCATCTGCCAGACAGCCTGTCTGACCCTCAACCTAAGGGGAGAGCCACCTCTGCTATTTGAGATGCCACCTTTGGCTCATGAGTTTAGTTTTTCTTTTTGGGATTTTCGGACTAAACAACGACCAATGAAACTGCCTCCTATCCACAGATTATATTCTACACAGACTGAGCCGTGCGAGGATGCTTTCGTCAGTGTGAAACCGTAGCTCGGCCCTCCCTTTTTCTCTTCGCGGCTCAGTATGGTCATAACTCTTCTTCCATCGTGCCCCCGTGTTCTTTTTTCAGCACATAACCTGCTCCATCATTCTAATGTAATTGAACCAAGACCATAGTCATCTATCAATCAGTCTTGACTGCCTCGTTCCTGTGAGCTGGATTTGTGGGCGAGTGATCTGGGGAGAGAGAAGATTAGACGTGAAGAGACAGAGCACATAGATATTATGTTTTATTTATGGCCTATAATGGATCACAATGTGGCTAAAAAGAGAAATCATTGGTTTATTTTTTGGGCATGGAGCATTTATGATCATATTCTTCTTCTTTTATTCTCTTTTTTTCCTTTACAATCCGTGGATCCATCCCTAAATACTTCTGACTCTATTTCACGCGACGCTGAGCCTTTTGGTAAAAACTTTGTCCTGGAGATGTAACTCTTTCCCAGATTTCAGGCATGAACAGTCCACATTAGTAGGGAGTGCATAAGACTTCAGGGTTGCGGATGTGAGGCTTTGTGTCCATCCTTGTGAAGCATGATGTTATTTGGTGAGATATTGTTGCACGATGAGGGTCATGATCCAGACTAAAGCATTTTAGCAGGTAACGGAGGAATGTTCTGCTGGGACACCAAGAACATCCATCCGCATAATAATCCATTTCACGCTGCTTTTATGAACTTTCCACAGTAGCTCTGTGGTCGTGTCGCTTCTCACACACGCGCGCCTGCACCCAAATCCGCATCACAAATCCTGTGATTTGGTTTATTTTTCCCATTTCAAGATTGTGAGAATAAATTGAGCTGTGATGTGTAGCTCCCGTCTCCTTATATGGTTCTGCAGGTAAAATTAGGACCCTGAATGACAGCGGCTGACCCAGTGTGTCGATAAAAGCAAACCTATGCAGACTGAACCTAATGAAAAAGAATAATCTGCTACTATCATCCGACACAAAGGTCAAGCGCATTGCACTCGCCCTGAGCAGATCCCTGTGCCGTCTTGCTCTTGACAGACATTTCAGTAGACGGGTTCCACTCACTCACTCCCTCCTTTCTGACTAACCCCCGACCTCATACCCCGTCAACAGGCCTCCCTGCTTAGAGGGTTCAGACTCAGCCCGGGGCTTTGATCGAGCTGGGAATAGATGGCCGTCTACGTCATTCTGCACACTCTTGCTCACATCAGCTCCTAATCTGCTGGAAGAGGCGGATGCTTGTCACTGACTCTAATAGGTGAGACCCAAAAAAAGTCTATAGTGAAATTATTTGAAGGAAGAAGAGGAACAGGAGAGCTTGTGATCCTACGTTCAACCACTCGATACAAGGCTGACCCCTGCAGGACCGGAGGGGAAATCTGTGGCCAGCGTCAGGTAGAGAGACAATCGCACAGGATGTGTGATGCAGAAGAGAGAGCAAATTCATACAATTTAGGGCTGAAGATGTTGCCACATGAAGGTCTTGGAAAAATATAGATGAAAGAAGAATAAAAAAAAAAACAACTCCTGTTTTTTCATCTGAAGGCAATATCTGGTAAACCTGGCCAGTGTTCGCCTCCGAGTGCCTAGTGTGATGCGTGTCCCATTTCTTGTCCAGGAACAAGCCGCTTGCGTCAGAGTCCATGAAGCTCAGTTTCTGTCACTCAAATACCCCCATACTCAAACTGCCAGTGTCATCTTCCATTTGCTTTCAGTCTCAAGGTACAAGTCAGAGGACGAATGAAAACCTTCTAGACATCAAATCTGAACAAGCGCCTCTCAACTTATTCCCCCAGGTAAGGTTTCACCTCACTGCAACACAACGTGCAGGTTGATGCCGATCTCTCTCTCCGCCACTGACTGTAAGCTGATGCCACACCAGAGGTAACAGGCACAGTTGTCTTTTTCACGCTTTCCTTTTCAAAATTCTTTTTTTTTTGTTTTTTTTTAACAAATTTGTCCCTTTCAAGTGGCAAATCTACACGAGTGAAAACTATGTGCATCTGTGCAGTGTTGAACATGGCTTCAGCTACCCACTTAATCCTGATCCGACGCCCTGCAGAACTCAGCCATCTACACCCTGCACCCTCTGCACCCATCATTAATTCACATTGCAATTACGAATTAATATGATTCATTACCCAAAGCCCGTGGCATCGAAGTTAATTAGGAGGAGTAAATACAGCCAGACAGCAGTAAAACTGACACTGAAAATTGCTGTGACAGATGGAAAGGAATCTGATTGATAACTGGTGGATTTCTGCCACAGCGTGTAGATCACACGCACAGGGATCTGCACTCAGACACGGTTGTTTCATTTGAAAGTGCTGTGCCACAAGGGCCTCTGTCGAACTGCGTGATTGCATAACTTGTAAAGAACTGCTCAATAATGCATGGTCAGGACAGACATAAACAGCCTGTCGGAAAACCTTACCTCAGCAAGCTGTTTTATTTGGACAGGACACTCCTGAGGACTGGCAGCTGGAGGACAGTATTTGCATTTTTACTTGTATTTTGGCAACCAAAATGTGTTTACATGAGAACAGTGTGAGAATTCACCTACTTTTTGAGGTTCATAAACATGTCTTCATGAATTATTAACTTGGTTTCAGGTTAGACGAAGGTTGAATTTCCGATTGTGGGCGCGCGTGTGTGCAAGAGGGAAGGGGATAAACAGAAATATTTAATTTTACATGCAAAAGTCAGTACTTCCTCTTGTGTGTATAAAAACATATGAATTATCATCTAACAGTAGTTTGTCTTTGGATTAGGCAAATACAACTGAACAAAAATATAAAACAGATAGATGGCCTCACATTACCTCTGCAAAACGTACATACACATACAGAGAAGTTTTTGCCTAATTTAGTATCTGCAAGGTGTTTGAGTTCTGCGACTGCAAAACAGCCCAAACTCATCAACCCTCTGCTTCACAGTCGCTGTGAGGTGTTTCTGCTTTACCAAACACATTGCCGGGCACCCAAACATCTCCACTTTGGTCCTGTTTGTCTATGGGACACTGTTACAGAGGTCTTGTGTTTTGTTTAGCTGAAATGTTGTGAGGATTTCTACTGGGACCTTTCCAAACAAGCAGTACTGGTTCATGTTTCTAATTGTGTTGTTGTTAACTTTAGTATTTAACATGCTCAGAGAAGCATGTAGGATCTGAGATGTAGCTGTTGGATTTTTGTATTTCTCCAGAGATTGTACAGTCTGACCTCGGGGTAAAAGATTTTGCTGGGATTTCCAATCCTGTGAAGATACACAACTGTTTTGTATCCTTTTTGTTCAACTTGGGAATTATTATTTTATCTCAGTGTATAATGCTGAATTCTAAATAGTATGGAAATTGTAATTCTTTCCAGACTGATGTGCAGCAACGATTGCATCTTTAAGACTGCTGCTGATGTTTTTCCCTATTGACATTTTCTTAACACATACCTGCGTGCTCCACAAAAGCAAACTGACACCAAACATTTTTCAAAGAGGTTTGCACACCTGCTGAGGATCAATTCATAAGAGACAGATGAATAACAGCACCAGAGTGCAATATACTTTTTTAAATCCTGTTGAAGTGACAAGGGGGTGCTTAGTATTGCCCACACCGTTTTTTTTGGGACACATTCTTGTTTAATAAATAATGCTGTGATGAAATAATTTTATATAATGTTGTTTATGGGAGATTGAATTTGTCTAATGTTTAATACGCCAAGATAAGAGGATTTTTATGTTTTTATACACACACAACAGAGGACTGAAAGAGAACTGTCAACTTTCACAATTTGAGTCTTGAGAGCAATTATTACTTTCTTACTTATTTAGGTAAAACAAAAGAGAAAATCGCTTCAACAAAACTGAAAAAATGCAACTTCAACTACTCATTTATGTCATGAATATCAACCTGTAGCGTTACAGTTTAACTTCAGGGGGTTCTAGTCAGATTACAAGTAGCTGGTGGCGTTTGCTTTTTGTCGCCGCAGATACGAATGTGCGACCAGGAGCACCCAAGTCCCTCCTCTTACAGGAAGAAACCTGCGCCACATTTCCTGCTTCTGGTAGGGAGACATAATAATATCGGCGACGATGACAACCCTCCTTAGCAGACTTGCGGCTTCGGGCTGCTCATCGTGGCGGTGCAGCCGAGCTGGCCGCACGACCTCACGGGACGGAGCGCGACTGCTGTCCCGGAGCGAGCGCCCTTTTCCGGGAACGGGTCGCGCTGCCAGCCGCTGCCAGCACTCACAGGCGCCGGATCCTCCAGAGGTGGACTTGAGGCGGTTGGAGGGGAAAGACGACGGTACGGAGATTTTTATTTTTATTTTTATTTTTACCGCAACCTTACATTGTTCAAATTCACACTTGCAACAGGTCTGGTACTGAACACAAGTAGACAACCATTAAGTTGTCATACTGTTAAAGATGTATTTAAACAAGGGGAAAAACAATGGTTTCTTGGAACTGACAACAATAATAATACTGATAATAATATACTTACCGAATATACATTGCTTGAAGCTTTTGGTTCAACAGGATCATTAAAAAACACACTAATGAAACTGGCCTGGACAAACGGCTGGAACTCTGCTTAATATTTTGCTGCACAACCTTTTGACCCAATCACTGCAAATAAACAATACCTTTAACTCTGAATGAGACTTGTGCACCTGTGGCCGGTATTTTGGTCCGCTCCTCATGGACAAACTGCTCCATCTGTCTGGTTTGAAGGGTTTCTTCTCCAGACTGTATGTTTCAGTTTAGATCAGGACTCCTAAGAGATGTGAGAACAGTCCAAAATTTTGTTCTTAGCCATTCTTGGGTGGTCTTAGTTGTGTGTTTTGGGTGGTTATCCTGTTGGACCACGCATGACCTCCAACTGAGACCAAGCTTTCTAACACTGGGGAGCACATTTCACCCCAGAATACCTTGGTAGCCTTGCGATTTTATTGGACCTGCACATCTTCAAGACACTTTGTTCCAGATGCAGCAAAGCAGCTCCAGAACAAAACCGAGCCTCCTCCGTGTTTCCAGATAGGTACACCTTTTGTTTTAAATTGAGAATATGCGTTTCGGTCTGATTCCAGTCTTTTTTCCAATCATTTGTATGATTTACTGGTAACAATGGAGCCCCCCCCTGATTGTCTCAAACAGTGGTGGGTGGTGTGAATCTTGAATCTCTAGACGTTGTTCTGGGGCTCTGATGGTCTTCTAGCCGTTATCTTTAACATGCTCGTCTATAATTTTCTTTCGGATCTCCTCGGACAACCCTCTCCTTTCCCTTCTCTGGTCTTTGTTCACTGTGGTGAAAACCATCAAACCAACCAGCCGAGTGATGACTTTTCACCCTTTTAAACAGTCAGACTGACTGCAAGGTTAAAGACACTTAAAGACACGAGATCACACTTTAGTTTTACACAGAACTACGGTCAAATCATTTTTGATCTTTTCCAGGGGGACCAACTAATTTGTCCAGGACAGTTTTAATTATTCTGATGAACCACCATTGGATTTTTAATGTCTGCATTTTCATTAGTCAATTTTTATTTATTATAACTTTTGTCAGTTTCAGGTTATTTTAGTGGCCATTGAGGGTTTTTCCAGTCGATTATTAAGTCTACATCCAATAATATTGCTACTTTTTGTTGTTGTTATCTTAAAAATTCTGGTTTTTCTTAAAATAAAAAAAACAAAACAAAAACAATAAGAGGCACACACATTGTTAAACACAATTTTTCTCAGCTTTTTCTTAATGTGCCATAATAGGCTATTGTTTGATGATAATAATAATGATTATTATTATGTTTTTCTATGCAGCCTTAAAACTGTTAAAACTGTCATTCTTTCTAAATGAATGAATATGTGGATAAATAGCTTAAATAAGAGTATAAAGAGTAAGTAAAGAGTATAAATATTTATAAAAACCTGGTTATTTCAACCACCAAGTACTTTTGTTACTTATTATTATGCCAGATATATTTTTTTAATAACTGTAAAATTGTCATGAAATCCTAGAAGCTGGAATAGTTTTCAAAACTCTGAGATATTTGATGATTTATAACTAGGAGGAAGCTGAAAAGGTTTGCTTCTTTGCTTGTGTTTTACTTTAAAAGTTGTTAACATGAGTCAATCTCACTGTTTCCTCATTTGTTTGCCAGGTTCCTCATTTAATTGTTTTAATAACCCCAACTAGAAATAACAATAGTGTCTTCTTCTGTTACACAACATATTTTTATTATTAAAGTCCATAAATCAATTTTTTTATTTTTTTTGCTGCCTTGTCTTTCTCCTGTTCCTTTCTGTTTCTCAGGGATTGTGGAGGTGTTGATGCGCCGATACAGAGCAAGAAACGCTCTCGGTCATGTGTTTGTGTCACAGGTGAGTGGACCTGGCCCGTACTCTATACACACACACACACACACACACACACACACACACACACACACACACACACACACACACACACACACACACACACACACACACACACACACACACCAGCTGAGATACAAAGCCCTCTTCATATGTGCAGATGAGGGAGCTGGTGTCCTCTCTGTCCAGTGACTCAGCAGTGCGCGTGGTTATCTTCAGGAGTTCAGTCCCGGGGGTCTTCTGTGCAGGTGAGTGGTCTTTTGTACGTCTGGAGCCTGCTCCTGTGAGCTGAAATGACGTGTGCGTCATGTGGCACAGGTGCCGACCTGAAAGAGCGATCTCTGATGACCGACGCCGAGTCCGATCTGTTTGTTCACGGCCTGCGGTCCCTCATGACTCAGATAGGTAGAAGGAGAATCCGTCAATATGTGGTTCAATGAA
The DNA here is from genome assembly GCA_014839995.1 of Xenentodon cancila. NCBI lineage: Eukaryota > Metazoa > Chordata > Actinopteri > Beloniformes > Belonidae > Xenentodon > Xenentodon cancila. Next base: position 20,513,281 of record CM026206.1, read on the forward strand.
GAGTCACTTTTGTTTTGTTCTCAGTGTTTGCATGCAGCTGTGATGTTTCCTCTTGCTTTTGCAGCATCGTTGCCCTCACCGACTATAGCAGCAATGGATGGCGTGGCCCTGGGAGGTGGACTGGAGCTCGCCTTGGCCTGTGACCTTCGCACAGCCGGTGAGCGATTTCACCTGTTCCATTCTGCAGTGGAGGAACCTGCATTACGCTCAAGTAACATCTGCTTTCTCCTGTCACAGGAGATGTTAATTCAATTGGAAAGGTTATTCCATGTTCCCTTTGCAGCTGCCACCAATCCAGTCATATCAGATCAGTGGTGGAGCGTAATCAGGGTGGTGGAGGATTTCAGCTTCCACTTAGAGTCATTTCCTTTGACTGACAGCTCCCTTGTTGCATCAGTGCAGCTCAGATCACCTCTTTGACTGTTTTAGCGCGGGGGGGGGGGGGTCAGTCTGTAGTTGGAATTGTGTTTTAATCATTGGCTTGATGGTTTTTTTGCTGGTAGAGGGAAGAAAACATTAAATGAAATATTTGTAACTTTGCAGAAGCAAATACAGAAATACACTAAAAGGAAAAAAAAACATTATATGGCCAGAAGTATTGGCTCACCTGCCTTGACTCGCATATGAACTTAACTGATTCATAGCGTTGAATATGAAGTCGGTCCATCATTTGCTGCTATAACAGCTTCAACTGTTCTGGGAAGGCTGTCCAGAGGGTTTAGGAGTGTGTTTATGGGAATGTTTGAACATTCTTCCAGAAGCACATTTGGGAGGTCACACACCGATGTTGGACCAGAAGTCCTGGTTCTCAGTCTCGGCTCTAATTCATCCCAAAGGTGTTCTCGGGTTGAGGTCGGGACTCTGTGCAGGCCAGTCAAGTTCATCCACACCAGACTCTGTCATTTATGTCTTTATGGACCTGCTTTGTGCACTGGTGCACAGTCATGTTGGAAGAGGAAGGGAGCAGCTCCAAACTGTTCCCACAAAGTTGGGAGCATGGAATTGTCCAAAATGTCTTGGTATGCTGAAGCATTCAGAGTTCCTTTCACTGGAACTAAGGGACCAAGCCCAGCTCCTGAAAAACAACCCCACACCATAATCCCCCCTCCACCAAACCTTACACTTGGAAGAATGCAGTCAGACAAGAACCGTTGTCCTGGCAACCGCCAAACCCAGACTCGTCCACCAGATTGTCAGATGAGAAGCGTGATTCATCACTCCGGAGAAGGCTGGCTTGGATGCAGCTGCTCGGCCATGGAAACCTATTCCATGAAGCTCTCTGCGCACTGGGGTCCGGTTAATGATACTCAACACGTCTCAAAGTCTACAGCTGAATACCTCAATAGGTGCAAGCTAAACCGTCACCGCCTAAACGCCATCAAGGCTCTGTGTCCTTATGTGACGACAGCAGTGCAGGGTCAATTTTTCCAGATTCCTACAACACGTTAGCAGGAAGAATGGATAAAATCCTGTAAACAAGACCTGAAACCTTTACAGTAGCTGGTTGCAAAAAGCCTGAATAAGATAAAACTTGCCAAATAAGTGATATGAAGTACTAGTAGATGATAATAAATTAAATTTAATATGATAATAATTATTAATAATAATTGATTTTATTATCATTTTTACCTTATACTCATCTCCTTTTACTACATTGAAACTGTAAAAAGACTAATGTTGATGAAAACGCCTGGCATATGAAATAACGTTATATAACATATTTAATAACATATTGAATAATTGTTTTGATTGTATAAAACTGCTTTTTTATTTTTTTGGATTAGGGGAATGGCCTCGAAGTTTCAGAAGTCCATGTGACAGACAAGAAACTTCCAGCATTGCAGGGTTAAGGAATGTTTCTTTTTCAGTCTCATGTTGTTTGGAAATTAAATAATTTTTTTCTTTTACTGGCTGAGCTATTCATAGAAACTGAAATGTGATCAAGGGTACCAAAACTTCCTCTTTCATTGTATAAATCCTCTTGTCTGTATTTGATAAAACAGTGAAAAGATCAAAAATCATTTAATTGCATTAAGTTTCATGTATTTCTCCACATCTCTTAAATGAGGAACTGAAACGAGCTCACATTACTGCCTCCATCGTACACGGTAATGTCAAACACTCTTCAGGCATGGGCAGTAGTCAGGTGAAAATATTTTCGTCCCCCTGACAAACTGACATCTTGCAAGATGTGTGCTTTAATGATCTGGTGATGAACGTTGAGGGGTAATGACGGCCATCTGTCCAGCGGAGTCAACACGTGACTGGTTTATTAGACGTGGCAGCTCCATGACGGGTCGAGCACGGTCGAGCTAGGTGAGCAGGTGTTGGCGGCTATTGCTCTGACAGAGGCATTAGTCAGACTTTGCGCCTTAATGGCACGCAGACGCTCTCACCTTCAACAGTCCTCTGTCCGTGTTTTTGTGTTTTCCAGCATATTCTGCACAGATGGGTCTGATCGAGACGACGCGGGGGCTGCTTCCAGGGGCGGGTAAGACGAGCAGAGGTTACAAAGAATGACCCTGAACTCTACTGATCGGCTTTGTTTGAAAGATTTAACAGCTGTGAGAGGTTCACCTTGAAGTGGTTTGTCCTGCAGGGGGCAGTCAACGGCTGCCGCGGATGGTCGGCATCACTCTGGCCAAGGAGCTCATATTCACAGGTGGCCGTTCCCAAACAATGACATGTTGCAAAAAGGTCAGAGTGCATAGTTAGGGTTGCGTGTGCGGCTTCATCTGCGGCTTCTATCCGTTGTCAGGTAGACGTGTGGGCGGGCGAACGGCTCTGGAGATGGGGCTCGTAAACAGAGCTGTGGAACAGAACCAGGCAGGAGACGCGGCGTACGGAGAGGCGCTCAGCCTGGCCAGAGAAATACTGCCCCAGGTGAAAATGCACACTCGCTCTTTTTTTATTCTTTTTTACCACGACTCAGGACACTGATGCGCCCCCTCCTTCTTCCCTTCAGGCAAATATTTGCTCTCTTCCCTCTTTTTCAACAGTCCATCTCTTCTGCTCATTGTCTGCCTCTCTTCATCCCTCCCTCCTTCAGATCCTGGTGTTTTCCTCCCACCACCCTCCTCTCCTCTCTCTCCAGGCCTCTGTCATTCCATATATCTTTCACTCCAGTTCAGATGCCTGCAGTTGGCAGAGCCAGAGTGGCAGTCAAGTGTAAAAACGGGCCACAAATAGCACTACATGACCACACATTCACAGCCGAATGCTCAGGCCGGAGTGACTGATTTGCGATGACTGGAACTGAGGCAGAATAGATTTAAGGATAGGTGCCATGAACCCACAGATTCTGGTAGAGTTGTGGCTGCCATGTGTCTATTTATTTAGTGGTTATCTAGTGAAGTCTAGTTGTGGTGGAACCAGGCTAATCAGGGTCTTTAAGACATCCCTGTCTTCTAAATATTCCAAAGTGTTAGAAAATCATTTGATGTACGCAATTCCTACCCGAGGACCTTTAGAAAGACATTGAGACCAATCGGCTGCGTCCTCTTGTCCTAACGGAGCAGTAGTGCTTGATGTCTGAGCTCTTCACCTTCAGCCAAAGGCCACGCAGACGCCCTCAGAGGAAATTCCTTTCAGAGGCTCGTAGCCACGGCCTCACTCTTCCGGTCACTGCCCGGTACTCATGATTATAGGTTGGGGTGAAGGTCAACCAGTTACTGAAAATGTTTTTTCTGTGACGTGGCTCGGTTTCACCACAATATTCCTCTGCAGTTATAATACTGTTACTGCCACTAACCGTTCAATCCCCCGACCCAACAAGATATTTACATTTTTTACACTTGGGAAGTCCAACATAAAACATCTCCAAGAGGAGACGCTGTTCTGAGGCAGATGCCCTGTCTCACTGAGCAGCTCCTAGAGGTCTTCTCCATGAAGACAACGAGCAGAAGCGAGGTGGTGATAGTCAGCGAATGGCGTCTCATTAATACGGCTATCATTTAACGTTCCTTTACTTCTGCTGCCCAGGCTCCCGTTGCTGTGCGGATGGCAAAAGAGGCAATGAACACAGGAATCGAGGTAAACTGAATTATTAGTCTTTGTTGTCACGACTTCTTTACATCAATGAGATTGGCGGCTTTTATCCGTCTCTTCCAGGTTGACATTGGGTCAGCGATGGCGATAGAGAGGAGCTGTTATGCCAGGGTAAGTCTTCCAAGGCCGTTTCCAAAATGTATGTATATTTTTTTATTACGTGAGGAATTGTCCTTTCACCTAAATTCTGAGACAAAACAAGAAGCCTCTTTATCCCTAAAGCTCCAGCGTGCATGCTCTCTCTGATCACCACCCACTGTTTGCCCTCCCGTTTTTTCAGGTCATTCCCACCCGGGACCGACAGGAGGGTATGGCAGCCTTCATTGAAAAGAGACCTCCGCAGTACACTGGGGAATAAACCTGTGACACCAACGTGCACATGTGTGGGCATTATCTGCTGCACATCCCGGTGTTGGTACAGTAGTTCGGTTCAGCCTGGGTGCACACAGCAGCGGCTGTTTGCTCACGGACAGTCAGGAGGATGGGAATTGTCAATAAAGATTAAGTCTTATTTTTGGTTTTGACTTCATTACTTGCCATGCGTTACGGATGATATCAACCCTTGAAGTGATTGAATAAAAAGGCAACCCATATGTCGTGGCCAGTTTGGCAACATTATGTATTTATTTTATTATTTTTTATTTCTAAACTTGCAAATACAACTCTGAGCAGCAACATGGCACAGTCTTAGCTGACGTATAGAAGGCTGACATATTTTATTATTTATTTGTGTGGGAATGGAAAAGAGAAACAAAATTTGATTCAGGGTGTCGCCTAACTGAACAATCCCGTTCATGAGGAGTAACCGAAAATAGAAATGTCTCTTCTCTTTGCCCTCGCCGAAGTTGCTGTTCAGTCAGGGACCCATGCATCATCACCAAGCTCAGACATCTAAGAAAATCACATGATCATAATTTACACAACAAATGAAGTCATGCATGTACAGCATGGTTTGAGTACCACTTTGTATTAATTGACCTCAGTCTATCACATTTATCCATCTGACCTGCTTCACTAATATTTTTTTGGCCTCAGTTAACACACCTGTATAAGGAGTTTGTAAAAGAGACTATATGGTATTGGTTGCCTAGAAAATGGTGCTGAGGAGTTGTGGCATCTGGACAGCAGAGGGCAGACCTGACAATATGGTATTTCCAATCTCACATGGCCTCCAATTTCCTTCCTGGTCATCATTCTTAATTGTTTGGATTGCAAAAAAGACAACACACAATTACATTTTTACATGCAACCAATTCAAATGTCCTGAACACCAACTCTTCTTTCCCTTGTTGACTATTATGTGCAAATTTCATACACTTGAAGATGCAGCTGCTTGTACAGGCGAACTTCCACGCATGCTCACTCTGAAGTGCTGTCTTTGATGCATTGGGTGGCAGCGCAAATATAACAATATATACACAAATTTCTAAGAAAAAAAAAAAAAAAAAAAGAAACCAAACACTTGTGACTTGTTACATCCATCACGACCACACCACCACCACTGTCGCTATTTGTGTCCAGAGGAGTACATTTGCAGAAACTCAGACATAATCGACTGAATCTGCTCTTTTCTGCACTGCTGGTTTTGCCACTAAATTTGAGCTGCTCAGTGTTTTTGAAACACCAATGCACTAGAGGTCCTCAAACTCTTCTTTAACCCAGGCTTTAATTTTTAATTTTAATGTTTAGAACACTGGAACCTACTGAATGCACCCTTGACAAGTGTCCCGACACGACAAATCAAAAGCATTATCTGATTAAAGACTAATGAGGAGGGGAGCGCCAGCAGTTCTGCAGACCCAGAGGTGTGGGTTTCAGTGAGCGGAGCGCTGCTATCAAGATATTAACAGGCATTCCTAACACGAACAGTACAAGCGTTCAGACCAGCATGCTTGAGCTCACAGCAGGGTCATGCATATATTTAAAGCGTAATCAACCACTTCCGACAACCAGAGCACTTGGCAATATTACGAGAGCCCCTGGGTGCTGACCCGCTGCTCAGCTATTATTTAAAAGTGTGCGCTTGCCTTTTTGTTTTACCCCCCATACAAAAAAAAAAAAAAAAAAAAGCGCATTTCAATACCAAAGTCCGTTTAAGAAGAGAGAGCAAAACCAAAAACTCCAAATTCAGATTAATAGACCATCATCTTATCATGTTTTACATTTTGCAGTGTGGGGTTTGCACACAAGATACTTTTGTTTTGAAACAAACACAAAGAAAATAAATAAGGTTAAAGTGTGCAAAGAATTGCAATCTTTCCGTCCTTTACTCCGCTGTACTGTTTAGGGATTCCTGTGCATTTGTGTGCGATATGTCCATTCACAGTTATGCATGCACGCACGCACACACTCTCCTCACTCAGCCTCAGGCCCTCTTCTTTAACAAGGAGTTTTGTTTTCTGAAAGAGAAAAATATACAAAAAGCGTCAAACACCTCCAACGGATGCAAGTCCCAGCTTAAAAAAAAAAAAAAAGAAGACTACTCTTTGTGTGCCCTTACCTCTATGAAGTTATTGTGCTGGTGGGCGGCGGCCCGTGTACGCCGGCTGGCCGGTGCGCGCTCTGTGTCGCTGCAGGCTCTCAAGAATACTTTCAGCCAGTAGTTTGACATCTTTGTGGGTCTGCGGGTGCTCGTGGACGAGCTCTAGCTGCTGTAGGCCGCCCTCCTCCAACAACATACTGCAGTAGCGGGAAGCTGCGGACAGCAACAATGCAATAATAAACAGAGGAATGGTTTTAGTAAGTAAGCGGCGTTAGTAAAATACCTAAACTGATAGAAAATGAAGTGTCCATGTATGTGTATTTCACCATTCTTGCTGCACACATGCTGCATGGCCCAGGCTGCCCACAGCTGCACACCAGGGGTGTGAAAACACTCCAGAAGAGGAAAGAAGGGGTTAAACGACCTGCAGCGTGACACAAAGAAAGAAATTATTTGTATTTTCACCCATGTGTCAGATAATGTGGATCGTGTCCCACAGCCAAGACACAGGAGTTCGAAGTTTATTTATTCCATTTTTACTTTTTGCAATTCAGAGGTAGAACGCATACGAGTTAATTCCCCCAAGTTTTCAAGCTCACTATTAATAAATGGGACGATTCAATAAATAAATGGGATAACTTTGTGCTAATTCTGAGGGTATTTTGTTCTGTTTTTAAACACAAACCTAAAATTCTGCTTTTACTTTAATGTACAGGTAATAATCAAAATATTAAATATTATGTGGCTTCAGAAAGTTTTCTGCCCCAGTATCTTTAGTTTTAAGAAACCGCATCTCACCTGTAGGCCACCATTTCACACTCAGGTGGGGGCCACTTCATGATGACAGTATGCTAGAAAGATGCACAAGTTAATTTCACTCAGACCTTTAAAATAAATTGGCATTATGTGCATTAATTATTTGCAGTGCTGCTTGTTCCTACCAGCTGCTCAAGTAGGGAGGAGCGCAGAGCGTGGCTCAGAGTCCAGGCCTCCTCCCCCCGTGACGTCAGATGTGCGAGGATCCCTGCAGCGAAGTAACTGACCTCCACCTCGGGGCTGTGCAGCAAAGTGCTGATGTGGTCCAGAAAGCCTTGCACCATCAGCTCTCCGTGCAGCTCCCCAACCTCTGCTATGTTGTTCTACATAGCACAAGGTACAAAAGGTAATGTCGTGTTGTTGTGTGAAAATTTGATGAATCTAGCAAACATTGAGTCTGTTTCAGAAGTTTAAAAAAAAAAAAAAGTGCAATAAACTCACAAGAAGACCAAGCACCTTCTGCTGAATGGAAGATTCATTTGGGAAAGACTGCAGAGATGGATGGGGGAGGTGTGGATAGAAAACAACAGTGAGTCACCATTCAGAAACATGACTGATGACATTTAACTCAGAGTTATCTGGTCTAGACTGTCTAGGTGCTGTGCTTACTGTTCGTTTATACGCTCATATTTCTGTGTACCTCTAGAACTTTGATGAACAGATCCAGTCCCTGGTTCTCAATAAAATGTCGACAAGTTGTCGGAGATTCATCGGTGAGGTTCCAAAGTGCACTCAGAGTAAATTTGAGGGTTGAATCCACCACACCCTGAGTTGCTTTCTGACGCACAATGTGGAGCAGTTGCTGCAAGCCAAAGACATTTATGAGAGAAATTGTTGGGGAAATAAGCAAAACTTAGGAGAATTAAAAAAAAAAAACCACACACCTTCACTATGAACAGTTCTGCTCCCAGCTGTGCCGTCTGCTCGGTGGACAACTGCAAACAGCACACATCACAGTGTTCAGCAACCACGTCTATGCTCACATATGTTTACACTGGATGACAGCAAACCTAACTTAAAATCACAAAATATACCTTAGCAGCAAGTATGGATATGATAGCGACGGCCATTCTCTGCATGTTCTGGTCTTCATGGTTACAAAGCCACTGCATCACTAGTTTGGCAGCTTCAAACCTTAGAAACACAAGACGAGGCAAACGGTCTCTATTACAAATCAGACCTTTGACAGAAAACGTTAGATTGGAGCTTGTGAGTTTTTCATTTTAATATTGAGATTCATTTTACAGTAAAAATACTTAGCTTTCAATGTATTTTACATGCCTGTTTATTTGTTTGTGGTACTTAAATGGACATTCAGATAACAAAATATCCTTTTTCTCACCTGTTAAATGGAACCTCTTGCAAAATGCGATCACTGCACAGAGACAAGAGGCAGTTCTTCTGCAGCTGCAAAAAGACAAAGCAAAACAGTCATTGCTGGACCATCAAAAATGTTAGATTGGAGTCCCTCACTTGAGCTTTTCTAGTCAGCTCTGCTCATGTACAGAGGCCCAGTAATGGGTTACACAACAGTTTTGTACACAGATTGATTAGATGTGTGTAGTTTGTTGATCTAAGACATATAATGCTTTTGCATCTGATTAGATCGCCATTTGTGCTTGTCTGGCCCTTCTTTTCCTCTTCTGTGCATGTTCTGCGGACCAGAACCTCAGGAGCTGCTTGCTGACCTGCAGTTCCACCTCTGACCATCCCAGTGTTTACCTCTATCTGTCTGTATGGATGTCTCTGTTGGATACCTGCTGACATCCTGACCTGCAGTCCTCATCCCCTTGGATCACCGTCTATCTATATACCACCCATATACACAGAAGTCTAATTGGACTACCAAGGACAGTTACTAATGTATCCTATCTTCTACCTTTGACGGTGTCTCTATGTCTCTATTCTTTCTTATTCTTGCTCTACCCGGCTGGCCTTCGGCAGGAGGGTCCCCCCTCATGAGCCAGGTCCTGCTCAAGGTTTCTTCCCTCTTAAAGGGGAGTTTTTCTTGCCACTGTTTGGCTTAAGGTTTTTCTTCCACTAAGGGAGTTTTTACCTGCCGCTGTTTATGTAATAATTGCTCAGAGGTCATGTTCTGGGTCTCTGGAAAGATCCTAGAGACAACTTGTGTTGTAATAGACGCTATATAAATAAAATTGAATTGAATTTGCTTCCAAGTCAAAACAATGTTAAAGATGTTTACCAACCACAGCATTGGTCAAACAGGAGAAGTGACATTTCTGGTTGAAGGTTTTTCACGTCATCAACATTTTCAACTTGTTACAACATGCTTTGATTGTAAAGATGTTGTTTTTTTTTAAGTGGTGTTTCTCAACTAGCAATTCTCTATATTATTTCTGATGTACAATATATTTATGAAAAAAAAAGGCTTAAATGTCATCTATTTATACAGGTGCCTTAAAAAACTGTTGTAACAGCACCATCTTAATGTTTTAATTTAAGAATCATTTACTCTATTCTGTACAGAAGATTGTCATCATTAATAGCATTTTATGTTTTTCTGTGGATTTTTCTGCTTTTATTTGTGCATTTGTAGCACACTGCAGTTTTCTATCTTGTATTCAACATAAAAATTTGAATGAATATTGTTACCCATCTACCACAACAATATAAGCCTTAACTTCACATCGAAGGACTCATTTTTCAATAAACAAAACAAACCACATACTCCATGTGTGAGCAGACTGTACCAACACTAAATATTACTCATATTGACTGAGCAAGAATGGCACAGACATGAGGCTACCTGTTGGTGGTTGGGGAAAGTCCTCATGGCCTCCAGTAGAAGCTGCGTGACTGTGCTCAGCAGTCGGACTGGCATTCCTGCTGCCAGATCCTGCTTGGTCAGGTTGAACACACATGCACTTGCTGCCAGCTGGACATTTAGGGTAGCTGGATGATTCTTCATACCCAAAACTACAAGCTAGAGAATATGATTTGTGATGTGAGCCAAAACACATTGATTTCTTACATATTATGCAAATATTGCGTTGCTGTCAGTTTACCTTGAGGATATCAGGCCTGGGCTTCTCCATGACATGGGTGAGGCTAAACAGATGAAATAGAGCTTCTCTAACGAAACCCTCCCTCTCACTGTACCGCCGCAACGCCTCACAGATCTGAGTCTCGTTGGCTTCGCCTGTTACCTGTTTGCATACAGAGGACAGGTCAGCAAAGCTACATTTCAGAGCTTTTTGATCAGAGGTTGATGGGTGTGCATCTACACGTACTTTTAGATTTCCTTCTCCCGACAGAAAGTCAGAAAAACCAGCATCTGTGGCCAGAAGTCCCACAAAGGTCATCCCCGGTCTATCCTCAACAAACGCCTTCACAGCTGCATCAGTCACCTGCAACATTCAGATATGAGCATTTACTCATCCCTGAATTTCACGCTTTAGCTACAGAAACTCATGCTGGCACATACACACCTGTTTCCTGCCTGAGACGTCAAGAGAAACAAGAGTGGGCAGAATCCCTGGCTGTCCAAGGAGTTGACGAGCCACATCAGAGGTAAACTGTTTATCATCGCTGATGTCCAGATGCTGCATTTACAGGGTTTCATGTGCACACCACAATCGAGGATGGGTTGTTAGACCACAATTATAGTACATTTCTTCAAAGTGTAATACGTTCAGCAGACGCATGTTAACCACCATGCTTCATTCAGCTCACCTGCAACACATTTAGCTGGCCTATGACCCCCAGCAGCTGAGCAGTGCTCATCTCAAGCCTCTTCAGCTGGTGTAGCGTCAGCGAGCGCAGCCGCTCCTTCAGGCCCAGCAGTGGAGTTAGGTTGGTCACTGAGGTGTTGGAGAGATCGAGGCTCTCAAGTCGAGGCAGGGAGCATATGTCGATGAGCCCCGAATCGTAAAAGTCCACATTGGCTAGAGAGAGGGAGCGTAGGCCCTGGAGGGAGCTGAACTGATACCAGATTGGTTCCTCCAGAGAGGACATAGTCAGACCAGTTAAGACGAGCCTCTGGAGAGATTCCTGCAGGATAGTTGAAGGGTGGAAAACACGCAAATTGGAATTATGTTAACATTTAGAAGTGAAGAAAGTGGTTCAATCACATTACCTGACAATATTTGTTGGTGGCTAGTCCCTGTAGAATATCAGGAATGGTTAGGTCTGCATTGACCCTGGCTGCATCCAGCTCCAGCAGTCTGTGAGGGCAAACAGCCCTCTGGAAGGCCTCTGCAGAGATCCGTGCCGTGCGGATGCAGGCTCGTCTCAACCGCAGGTATTCACAGTTCTTGAACACCCCCACTGTGCTGTCATTCAATAGACCTGTAGTGGAATACACGTGTGTCAAGGTTCATCACTGGGATTGACAGAGGACTGAGCATTAAACATTACTTTTCCTGTGTGTAAAACAAGTACATGCATGCAAAATCCCATTTGCTTTAAATACTCAGAAAGTTGTGAACATCTTACAGAAAGACAATGTCCTGCAGCTTGCTTTTTTAACTCAGTTCTAAATGCTTAAACCTCTTCCCAGTCCCTGTGCTCATCAGATCATCAACTGGTCTTGTCCTCTCTGTAAACAAGGTGATCTCAGTCGAGACTGTTCTATGCGGTTCCTCAGTGGTTGAACAGTTACTACGGGAGCAAAGACGTCCCTCTCTACTTTAAAAAAGCTCTTAAAAACTCTCCTCGACCAAAAGCACCTCCAGACGGAAACTGAATTCTCTCTCATATCTTAACCCACACCATAATGCCACCTGAACTGCACTTACTCTGCTGTTATTTAACCATTTTTGATGTAGCTCCATTGCTTTTCTCTGTTGAAAAGTTGCTTTTGGATAAACATCAACTAAATAAAGTGCAGGAAGTCTTTGAAACAGACTGCCTGACGTGCATTTCCCTTTACATTTCCATCATGAGTTGTCACAGACACACTTTATTTATAAGCACATTATAAACTAATGTATTAATAACATTATTATAATTGTCTGATGTGTAAAGGCTCCTGGAGAAGAACCAATATATCCCCATCTTTCTTTCCCTCTCACACCCAGCAATATTCAAACAAAACCCACACCCGATGAGGTTATTTGAGCCATAACAGTGTTATGTTTGGTTTTCACCACATCTCCAGGGGCGTCGTGAGGTGTCCCGGTTTACCTTCAGAGGCCATCTTGGCCAGGAGCAGGTCTGCCAGCTCCTGAGGGAAAAGTACGGCCTCCCTGAAGCACAAGGAGCCGTCGGGCCGCTTCACGCAGAAACGCTCCAGGTTCTGGCTGACATATGTGAGACACAGGTCTGTCAGAGCCGCCGGAGACGCGTCATCCTGAAAACCAAAACAGGACCTTGGTCAGGGTAGGTGGTCACGTGGGTCACCGAGGACGGTAGTAAAGACGTGTGACGTGTTACACTGAAACCAAAACAGAAACGTACCGTGTTCAGAAAACTACAGGCCATGGTCGTCTGGATTTAAAAAAAATAAATAAATAAATAAATCTAGTTATCGCTTATGCAACCGAGTCTGGCGTCGGTAACCGCGCGGAGCACCGTGGCTTCGCCTGCGTTGTCGGTTAACGCGTGTCGGTTTGCGGCGTTCACCTGCGTGGACACGGAGCTCGTGACAGTTACCTGCAGGGCGACACGAGCACGCGCGAGCACCGACGGACTGTTAGCGGAGGGCGACGCAGCCAGCTAGCTCGCTTGTCGGTGCCTCTGCGCTGCAAAGTCCCTCCCCGCGCAGAAATATCGAAGACCGTCAGCTGTGGAGGAGTTCATGTCGACCAACGGCTGCAGCGACCGAAACCGTGGACACAGAAACGCACTCGCGGACGTCGTTTTTGGCGGCCACAACTAAAGTCTGTTTTTGACTGAAGCGACTACAGTAAACAAAGGTCACAGCGCAGGAAGTACATGACCGCGGGGGGCGTGGCTACGGGAGCCTGCAGGGGAGGAACAGCGACTTACGAAACGGGGAAGACGAGCGTGCTTCTCGCTTCTCAAGGGGACCGCGTCCGTTTTGTCTGTGTAATGTGTGTTCACGACTCGGAGAGCAGTTACTGCGTTAGTTTTACTGCGAAAGAAGAGCGTTTGTAACGGTAAAACTGTAACTCATTAATCAAGGTCAAGGCGCACAGGACTCGAAGCTGCAGCTCCGACACGCCTGGTGGTTTAGAGGTGGCGATATGGCTGGACTTATCAACTTTGAAGACGAGAATGAGGTCAAGCAGTTTCTGGATAATTTAGGAGTGGAGTACAGTTTCCAGTGCTACAAAGAAAAGGACCCTGAAGGTAAAATACCTGCGCTGTTCACAGAGCGGTGGTGCTGAAACACTGACCACAGCTTGTGAGCGTGAAGGTTTTTTCAGCGTTCACTCAGAATCAACGTCAATGTACGTTTTTCAAAGCCACGTGACCCAGTGACCTTAAAACCTCATCCGAATTTTAGTACTAAAGTAAATAAATACGAGAGATGCATTATGGGGGTCCTAGATTTTGAAATAATATTTTAATTTGGGTGTTACGATATTAGAAAAAAATATTTGATATGTGATATCATAGTTACAAATTGCATTGGCGATATGAGTTGTGATATTGGATCACATATTTTAGAACCTATTGAAAGACTGATTGAAAAAAAAGAAGAAAAAAGAGATTGATCCTTGTCTCTTGCATGAATCCACCCACAACCCAACTTCATTGCAGCTTCATTGAGTCTGCCTCTCTGTTAAACTCTTGATATTTTGCAGGGTGCCAAAGGCTTGCAGACTATTTGGAAGGGGTGAAGAAAAACTATGATTCTGCAGCACAAGTTCTCAAACACAACTGTGAGACAAATGGACATGGAGAGAGCTGCTACAAGCTTGGAGCTTACCATGTCACAGGCAAAGGTAAGACTGTGCAAACTTTATTATATTCCAGGATTCATTATTGTACCACTTTTAAAGTTAAGATTTTAGATAATATAATATATTTTAAAATCCAATGAAAGTCTCCAACCTTACTTCAATGGTATTTGCAAAGTTCAAAATTATAAAGGTTAAGTCTAAAAATATTATGACAGTTTAACGCAGAAAATGCATGGTAAATTATGAATACCAACACAGATCAAAGTCAAAGTCACGTTTATTGTCAATTTTACCACATGTGAGGTCTTAAGTGCCTTGAAAAAAACAGTTGGTTGATTCAGAATTTTCTCCAACTAAATAAAGGCAAAGCAGACCTAAAAAAACTGGTTAAAGTTAAAGATTTGCAGCCACCTTCAATAGGCATTGTTAAAAAGCACAGACCAACCTATAAATCTAGGCGTCATTTTGGACTCAGACCAGAATTTCAGCGGCCATATCAAGTCGTTTATGAAGTCACACTGCTATCACTTAAATAATATTTAAAGGATCAAAAGACTAATGCACCAGACTGATTTAGAGACACTGGTCCATGCATTCATCTTTAACTGGTTAGATTACTGAAGCAGCTTATTCACAGGTCTGTGGATAATAAATTGATCAGACAATCACAGGTAATTAAGAACAGTTCTGCTGGAGTTCTGGTTAAGACCAGAAAAGTGGATCATATCACTCCAGCTCTGAGATCCTTACACTGGCTTCCTGTCCATCAAAGAATAATAAATCTGGTTTATGAAGCCTTAAATAGTTTTATGACCAAAATATATATAGAATTTTTTTTTAGTCTCATATAAACATTCCAAGCATCTCATATTATATGAATATTTAGTTATTTCATTATCATTAAATTTTTGAATGAAACAGTCCAAATGGATACTTTTGCATATTGAAATTCATAAATATCTGCATGAAGCTGTTTGTCATTCTCAAATCTTTCTGCTAGGTGGCGTCACAGAGTGTCTAAAAACAGCGTACTCCTGCTTTATGCGCTCCTGCAACACTGGAGGAAAGAAGTCTATCGATGCGTGCCACAACGTTGGTCTGTTAGCCCACGATGGGCGAGCTATGGAGGGAGGACCCGACCTCACGGCGGCGCAGCAGTACTATGAGAAGGCCTGCGCGGGAGGCTTCGCTCCTTCCTGCTTTAACCTCAGTGCCTTGTTCATTGAGGGCAATTCTAAAGGCCTGCCACCAGATATGGCTCTGGCTTTGAAATATGCTGACAGAGCTTGTGAGCTGGGACACGTCTGGGGCTGTGCCAATGCGAGTCGGATGTATAAACTCGGGGATGGTACAGAGAAGGACGAGAAGAAAGCAGAGGAGCTGAAGAATCGTGCGAGGGTGCTGCATGGTTTAGAAAAGGAAAGGCAGCTTAAATTTGGGGAGTAATTGTTGAACACATGATGAAATAAACACTGTTTTGGTTTACGTGTGATGTGGTGTTCAGATTGTTTGCTTAAGCAAACAAAAGCGGATCAGGGGTTTCCAAAGTTGGCAATAATGTGTTTGTTTTCAAATGACTTTATGATAGTATATGGAGCTGCTTGGATGATTTATGGAAAGATTATGGCATCAGTCTTTATTTGTATCCGCATATTTGTGTTTTAAACCATCCCAATGTTAACATTACAGATGGATCTCAAGTTGTTGTTAGTTATTCATCCGTCTTCTGTAGTGTCAGCATATAAACAGTGGATTGGACACCAGCATGCAATATCAAAGTAGTGGTGGTGTTTTGGTGAAAACACACCAATAAAGCAGATCAGAGAATAATATAAAAACCCATCTGCAAATGACAAGGACATTTTGCAAAGCATGTTTTACTAAAGACAAAATTCAACAAGGGAAAAAGACGACACAGTTGAAAAATCAAAAACATGACAAAGTTAAGTAAAAACGATTACAAAACACAACATTTCAGGTGATGTGTAGTGAAATTACATATTTTCGTTTTTATTATTATGAATATCACTTGCTTTTTATTTTTTGTGTTTTGCATCTTCGGTCTGATATAACTATATTTGAACTCACCCACGTACGCCCTGGACAGGTCACCAGTCCATTGCAGGGCCACAAAAGACAACCTCAAACACTCACACCCAGTCCAGTGGAAAATTTAGAACCTCCAGTTAAGGTAACAGGTGTTTTTGAACTGTGTGAGGAAGTCGGACTACCCAGAGAAAATCCATGCATCCATAGGGAGAGCATGCAAACCCTAAACAGTAAGACCCCTGCTGGATGTCCAGCCAGGTAGTTTCTTGCTGAAATATTTTTTCTCCACTTGAAAGATTTTAGTTTAAGTGTCTGAAGTGACTGTAACACCGATTTCAAGAGATGCACTCAGTGAGGTTAATAAAGTGGCTCACTCCAGCCCCTAAAAGCAGCGGATGTGAACAGGTGTGAGGACGTTAAAGACATTTCATTAATACCTCGTGATCGTGTAAAAGGACCAAACATGTTTTTAATACGCAGGAACGGGAGGCACCGCAGTAATTCGACCACAAGAGGGCGTTAGAGTCGCAGATGAACTTTGCGCCCTTTTCCAAATCAAATGAGGTGCTTTATCTTGACCTGAACTCTCCACTACAAAAGACAAAACAGGACGCGAATCCCATCTGTCAAATCGACACTGTAATAATAACATGTGTACAATGCAGACAGTGACAAAAGGTCCCTGGGCTGCATAAAGAAGTGAAGCCGGCGTGTTGTTTATATCCTGGGCGGACTGGCCCCGTGTACACCCTGGAAGCTCCGCCCGTCCGTCGCGCACCTCTTCAGCCCTCATTCCGGCGCCGCGCTGCCTCATTCAAAACAGAGCACAGCTGCTGCGAGGTGCAACGTTGTGGCTTAAAAGGGTTCGATCCCCGCTGTCCTCTGATGTCCACCCCGGAATATCAGAAGCTGGAAGAGAAAGGCGGTGCACCTAGGTAAGTTAAAAAACATTACGAGGCAAAACTTTAAAACCGCCGAGTCGCGTCGTTCGGCGATCACTCCTAAACCGTCGAGTTAGCGAGCCGCAGCAACGTTAAGCCCGCTGAAGCGTCGAGGTGCGCTTGTTTTCCAATACAGGATGCCCCTACGTGTGAGTACGGTCGAAAATAACACGACGAGGAGAAGCGGCGAGCTAAGCGCAGGGGCTGGTCCTGCGTCTGGTGGTGCAGGCTGCGGGCACTGCGATGCATCCTAACCGTTATTTTATTCTACTTCAAACCCACGTAAAAAGCCGGGGCTTGCCTCACCCAACACAGAAAGTGAAGAAGTAAACAGTTCATCCGCCAGTGAGTCCCGAGCTCGCCTCTCGGGCTAGTGAGTCAAGCTAGTTAGCGAGGTCTGTCGCCTGCTAATAAGATGGAGGTGAGCGGGGAGAGTCCGCCACTTGGCTGCTTGTGCTGATTATTTCACACTATTTTTACTTCGCCGACTTGTGTGGGCGCGCACGTCGCTTCTGCTCCAAAGGCCAGGGAGTTCACGTCGACCTGTTTGCGGCGTTAGCCCAGCCCAGTTCAGCAGCCGTGCCCACTGCGGGCTCCCCGCCTCACGGAGCTCGGTGGCGGTGCACCCCCCGCCGCACAGCCGCCCTCCGGGGGGAGCTTTGGGCGTGGCGTGGGTTCGTCCGCGGACGAGGCAGCGTGCGAAAGATCCGAGGCAGAGAGGAAAAAGTTCCCGAGAGCAGTTGCTGGGGGTTCCCTTCTGGTGACAATAAAGCCATCTTCAACCATCAATCAATCAGTGCACTCATGTAAGTTGTGCCATCCACCTCTGCAATATTTCCATTCATGCAATTCACTCCTTTCTTATAAAATAAGATGTATTTATCACTAGTTGGGATACTGTACTGGAGCTTTGGTGCACAAAAGAGTGACCAGAAGTCTTTCTTTTTTCTCTTTTCTGTGCTGTTTAATGTACTCCTCAACTGGACTACAGCAAATGAATCATGTGTGCTGCAGATCCCAAAGCCCAGAAGACTATGAAACCGACCAGAAACACTTTTTTTTTAATGTTGATATGAGCATTTCTTTACTATAACCTTTATTAAGTTTTGGGAGACATTTATCATGCAGTGAGAAATGGAAAACCATGCTCGCAACCCGGCTGCTGGTGAAAGTTCATGTCAAGGTTTTGTCAAAGGGATGTTATTGTAAAAAAGAAAAGACAACAGGGACTTCTGTTCCCGCACCTGTGATTTCCAATTATGGCTGCAGCACATTTGAATAGATATGCTCTAATAAGACAGTCACCAACAACTACTGGAATCAGCACGCTTGTCTGCATTTTTCTGTGCACAGTTATTAACGTAATCTACTGGATTAGAAGTGTAATTTCAGTTTAATTACAGCTGAAAGTTAGTTCTTGTTTTTTTTTTTTTTTGTAACCTCATGTAAAACTTTCCTTGTGTTTAAAGTTAAGTGACCTAATGCTGGATTTGATAAAATGCAACGTTTGAGTAAGAGAACAGATTTGTTGAGCTCTTATTAATATGTTTGGTACTTTTATATCCACATAATATCTGTCTGTCGTCCATAACTATTAGTCAGAGAACATCTGCAGATACTAACGTTTATTGGAAACAAAACGAGTGTGAGTGAGCTGTGAACGGAAGATGAAATCCTCTGTCCTTCATTATTTAAATGACCTTTTTTCTGTTAAAAAGGTTTCTTGTGCTGTCCAAAATCCTGTCCAACGCACTGTTTCTGTGCCATTGCTGTGGTTCCTTTCAGTACTTTGTAAAGTCTCTGAAGAATGTTCCATATTGATATTTTGTGAGCTGCGTGGAGCCGCTCTTGTCAACACTTAACATATGACCCAGAGGTCAGCGGTTCAGACTCATGACCAGCATGCCTTTACAGTGCTGTGGTGTGGTGTTTTTCCGAACAGGCTGAGACTTCTGAGGTCTTCTCTTGAGAGTTGTGTTGTAATCACAATATATTCTTTTGGTAGGAATCACAATGACAAGCAAACAAATGCTCTTAGATTTATCTAGTGTGACTGAGTGCTTATATGATGCTACATTTAAAGTTTATCCTCTAAAAGCAAATTCTTTCCAAATGCTGGAGATGTTCAGTCCTCCAGATGTTTGGAATTCCATCTTGGTTTTCACTCAGTCCAGTTTAGTCTAAACACAGGAAATGATTCGGATTTTTTTTAATAGATCACCAAACTTTAGCCTTAGTGAGATTGGTCAGAGTGCATCTTAAATATTTACCCAAGTATTCTAAGTGTCAGGGCTGAAGTTTTAATGCAACAAAATATTGTTGATTCAGTTTCTTATGGAGCTTTGCAGTGGTCTTGAGCACCGCAGCTTCCGTTTGTATGTCCATTTGCAAATGCTGCGTTACATTTACGTTGATACATTTACATTAGGTTGGAAGGAAAAAAAACACGCCCTGGAGCTCTTGGTTATATGATGCCGAGCTGAACTGTAACTGATATTCTGAATCAGGATGCAGATCTACCCTGGTCTGGTCTTTTTTGTATTAATCCCGTTCATCATTGCACTCTTCCTACTGTAAACAATAACGTCGTGTATCAGTTGCTGCCAGCAGAAATGGTGGGGGTGCCTGGAGGCTTTGCTGAACCACAGTTGTCTAGTAGGCTGTGTTTTATTTTTGAATTAATCACCAAAACCTTGATATTCTGCATAATCACTTATGTTTTTGCAATATATGTTTCAGTTGCCGCCTTAAATTCTTGCAGTCAGCACATCATTAAAGATACGCCTTTGCACATACAACCCAAATGCATGCTTCAGTCCCAGCTTAAGTCCCAATCCCTGAAGAATGAAACCGATGCAACCGGGCTGCATGGAAGGTAGTTTGAGCGGCAGGTAGGTTTTTTTATTTAGGTAACAGTCCGTTGGTGATGACACATTGCACACCTTCACCTTCTTGACCAGACTAATCCCAGAGATGCCTTATATATGTGGCCCCATCTGCTAAGCATTGTAGTATAACTCCTCTATCCTACAAATGTGATTAGTTAGAGATTACGTGTGTGTGTGTGTGTGTGTGTGTGTGTGTGTGTGTGTGTGTGTGTGTGTGTGTGTGTGTGTGTGTGTGTGTGTGTGTGTGTGTGTGTGTGTGTGTGTGTGTGTGTGTGTGTGTGTGTGTGTGTGTGTGTGTGTGTGTGTGTGTGTGTGTGTGTGTGTGTGTGTGTGTGTGTGTGTGTGTGTGTGTGTGTGTGTGTGTGTGTGTGTGTGTGTGTGTGTGTGTGTGTGTGTGTGTGAGAAATGAAACTCCCTTCTCATAATCAGAGCCTTGCATTTGCAAGGAGTCATACATTTAGGGTTTCTGCATCATCCAGTGCAACTCTTGGTATTGTTCAGGTAATTTTTTCTGTTTCATTACATCATGCTAATCTTCGGTCATGGATGCATCTCGATCAGTAAATTGAAGGTATTAGAAAACAGTCCGCTCAGCTTGAGTGCTATACATATTTTAGATGTGTTTTGGTCCGTGTCAAGCTTTTTCTGTGTGACCTCCAACCAGTGCTGTTTCTCAGTTGCCAGGGTAACTTTGTGCATATCTGGCACATCCATTCAGCACAGATGGAGCTGTGAAGTCACATGTCATCAGACTCTTCCTCCGATACCTCCCTCCCATACTTGGCTTACCCACCATAAGCACAAATAAAGTGACACTTGCACTTGTTCATTCTTGACTTTGACTTTTCTTTTTTTTTTTTCCCTCCCAACTCCAAAAGCCACCTAGCACCTTCTGTTACTAGTGAGAGTATCATAACAATCCCCAGTACTTGACAAGTTGTTTCGGAACACTGATACTAACATTGAAGTTTTAATGAAGATCATTTGAGGTGTTTCGAATGTTGCTGGCAGTTGGTTAAAGTGGGTGTTTGTAGATGAGAGCTTGGCCAGCACCTGATTAGCTGGCTGTGTACAAATGTTGGAGGAGATAAGAAGCAAGGATAATGCATGATTTCACTGCAGAAATCTCACAGGCCGACTCTGGCTCTCCCGACTGAGAACATGTCTTTTCTTTTTTTCCCCCTAGTAGAAAGAACATTTTAGGAAGTGATGCAAAAAGCCCCCCCCCCCCCCCCCCCCCCCCCCCCCCGTGTTTGCCACATGATTCCTGCTGTGCAATCATAGCTCTTGTTTAGGAGAAGTTGCCACCAGGGACAATTGGACACAGTCAGTGTCGTAGCGGAAACAGTACAGCTGTCAACTGATTGCTGAATCTGTCCGGAGCAGGTACACAAACCATTTCACTGCACATTGTACAGCGCAGATTTTGTATGTGACAAATAAAGACTATTTGAACACAGCATTAGAGGTCTGGATTGGTGAGAGGCCTTTGCCTTGATTTGTAACCAGTGATGGGAGTGGCACACACAGGCTGCTGCATATCCCAGACTACCCTTTAATTTTCAGCTTCCCCTTTTGTCTGTTTCATACAGCTGTTGTGTTGCAAGTTAAATGAGATGTTGGTCTACATTCTGATCTTGTCTGGTTATGCTTATTTGATAATTTATCAGGCACAGGGGCCTTGCATTGCATCTGACATGAACTGCCCTCTTTACTTGGCAGACCCCCACTTCATCCTTCTTCCTCCCCTCTTTTCAAGACTTGTATAAACGGCATCATTAGCGATACAGTATCTCATTTCAAAGTCCACAACTTTTGATAGTGCATTAAACAAAATGTGCTGGCTCAAATAATATTTAGGTTGGAAGAAAAAAAAAAAAACAAGCCCTGGAGCTCTTCGTGATATGATGCCGAGCTGAACTGTAACTGATATTCTGAATCAGGATGCAGATCTACCCTGGTCTGGTCTCGCTGCAATCATTTTATTTATTTTTAATGTGACTTTAATAGACACTGCAGAATAGCTGTTTGTGTTGAGTGTTGGACTAGTCGGTCTCTTTACATTTTTAACATTCAGCAGGGAATAGGTCTCTAAGCATGCATGGATAAATGTTGGATTTCTTGAGAAAGGAGGTGAATCTCATCACAGTATTAAGTTTTATTAGTGCTATAACATGTTGTTTTTTTTTTTGTTTTTTTTTATGCAATTGATATACTTTTACATTTTTTACTCTTGCTCACATAACTTTGTACCCATATTTTTATGCAATATAATTGCAGCTAGTGTTTAGGAATTGGTCTAAAATACTGCTATCTTATTTATTAGTTTAATATACCCTGACTGTAGTTAGTTCTTGATAGGTTCACAACTGTCTCAAAATGTCCAAGTGCAAGCTTGTTGACCAATGTTTACCAAAATATCCCCTCAAACTGAAAGTATGGGAAGTCTTTTAAATGCATTTTAAAATGCATTTTTAAATGCTTTATCTCAGCATTAACACAGGTAACCCAGCTGATGGGTGTTGAACAGGGTCAGGCTGTGTAAGGCTGCACGGCTTAAATGCAGCTTTGTTCATGAACCAGGAACAGCAACAGAACGGCCGCCATGGCTGTCCTGCCCCATCTGACACAGTCAGGATGGTCTGTTGACCCAGACCACAGGGCCAGTGTTTACAAACTGAAACAGAGTCCTCAGTATATCAGGGGCCTATTTTGAAGACAAAGATCTGTGAAAACTGCACATGTTAAACCGGAAATAAGTGAAACTCAGGGTTTTCCATTTTAGATGGTGACTAAAACCCGAGAAAGAGGGTTAATTTGACAGTTTGAGGGTCAAACTTGCCAAAGTCTGGTGTAGCCCAAACACAGCCGAAACAGAGGTTTCACATTTGAAAATGAAACTGCACTGATGTGGTTGAAGTCTCAGTAAAGGAAGTTTATTATTAAATACTTAAATGCAGAGTCGAAACGACAATGTGGAACTGAGATTTATGTTTTGCAGTATCTTTGTTATTCAAAATTACTGTCCTGAGTTCAACTGTTGAGATTAATTTTAAAAACTCAGCTTCAGTCAGAGAGATAAGTTGGATGAACAGAATATTATGAATACTTTTCATTTTTTCATGCAGATTTGTTGAATTTTATCTACACTACTTTTAATTAAATATTCCAAGCACAAGGCCTATTCTATGCAGCTGGCTTTCCAGACACTCCAGTAGTTAAACATGTTTTTAAATAATTTGTTTTCCAAAGGTTTTCTTTAAATTCACGTCTGGACTGAATGGGGCTAGTCTTTACTTCAATCAAGGGATTTCAATAACCACCATGCACTACAAAGGTAATTTTCTATAACATGTTCTACTGCCAAACTGTAGTTTTTTTCTGAGATGACGTCCCTCCAACTTCTGACCTTCCTGGCCATTACCTGAGAGAGAGAGAGAGAGAGAGAGAGAGAGAGAGAGAGAGAGTCATTGTTGAAGATGAACAAAATAGAAATGGCCTGATAAACGGACTACATCCTCCAGGACTGACGAAAAATGATGTTAAGTTGTGTAGTTGTGGCAATTTATTGTTTAGGTACACAATTAGTAGGATGTGTTTCCGCTTGCGCTCCTTTTGTTTTGACCCACAGTTTACATACACTCACTTTCAGTGGTATTTAAAATTCCTTCAGTTGTTTGATTACTTCACTACACTGGAGCAGTTCGTGTACTCTGTGTGTTTAGAGTCAAACGAGTGTCAGGACTGTTGTGGCGGTCTCTTCTACAAACGGAGAGCGAAGACATGCTTCTGGCTGAAGTGGATATAAACAGACACATGCCTCACCCTTCCACTTCCCCTGCATATTGTCTTGATCCCCTGGTTTGTATCTGTGCTTCTGGCAGCAAGTCTCTTTGTTCTCACAGCCTCATCTATCTGTCTAAACCCCGAGTGTTTTCGCTTAGGAGCAAAACCGAGAGCTCAGTCTTGGCTATGTCATGGAAACTTGTGTGCTTGGTCTTGAACTCAGCCAAAGACAATATATCTCCTACAAAGCAACAGCTCCAACTCGTTTCTTTTGCGCACATTCATCATCATCAAACAGTTGGTTCATAGTGATCTCTTTACAGGCGAACACAATGAATGTAAGATCTCATCCTCCCCACCTGTTCAACTTTTCACCTTGCCTTTGACTATTCTCCACTCCTTTGAAAAGTGATTCACGGTTCAGACAGCAGTTTGTCTGTGACGTCTTAAAGAATCCGTTTAGACTTGAGGCCGAGATGCTGCGCTTCCTGTTGCTGTGGTTGGGTTTCTCACAGGATTGGCCTGGACCTGGCACATGGCTGCTAATACACATTTAACATTTAACGTGGGGATAAAGAAAATTCATTTATTTCATTTCGTATTCTTATGACTATTTTTAACATGAGTAGGTATGAATAGTCACAATGACAACCCAGTAGAAAGCTATAATGGACAAGTCCATGTGTGATTTTGCTCTGTATTTGGAAAGAGAACATGTAGAATGTGATAAAGGTGGGGAGGTTGAAAGAATTTGGAAAGAGGGAGTGTGACATTGCCGCTGGAAACAACGTCTTTCCTATTTTTAGTCAATAGATGACTGGTTAGTAGCACATGGATTGGGCCTGCTCCTGTCCTCTGGGAGAAGAACAGAGGCTCAAAGCAATGGCAGCTGCATAACTTGGGTCCTCCACACACACTCTGTGTGTGTGTGTGTGTGTGTGTGTGTGTGTGTGTGTGTGTGTGTGCTCTCAGCACAGCCCCTGCTGATCTGTGGGAGGAGAGGATCAGGGGTGTGAGGGGCTCTTTCAGGGAGAGTGGGGATGAGGGAGAAGGGGGTGGGGACCGAAGAGATACAGCTGTTTCTTGAGTCTCAGCTGTTGCTCTTCTTCCATTCCATGCAGCCTCCGCTTTCCTCTCTCTCCCTCTGTCAGACACACACACACACACACACACACACCCTAACTGGGAGAAGCACGCTGTGTAACGTTCTTGTCTTGTTGGTGAAAGATGAAAGAATCAATCTTTTCTTGCTGCTATCTGATGGGAATTGCAAGTACTCTCCATATTAGTAAGAGAGGCAGTCACGGCCAGATTAGGAAAATTCTGAGCTACTCTTTTTCTTTTTTTTTTTCGACTTATTTAAAATGTTTATTTTTTATTATCATTATTTCTTTTTTCCTTGCCATGAAGTCAGGTTCATTTTAACCCCTCCACTTTTTCCACCTGTATGTCTCTCCTGTAAACAGCCAGCCACTCTGTTTGCCAGTGACATGTTTTATCCTCCCCAGTGACTTCTGACCACCACTGTGACCTCCTGCAACAAATGGCTCTCTGTTGATAATGTTCCTGGCCTCTCTGACAAAAGGGTTGACTGTACACATGAACTATTGGCAGTCAGTTTTGCTCCTGTGGTGACTTCAGGTGTAGGAAGTGGACACATTAGATCACACCTGAGGATCCTTTTTGCACTTTATTTCTTTAGGTTTTTGTCGACGCTACCAGAAGGGAATAAGCATAAGCATTGCTTTAAGTTGTAATCACCAATTTTTTTCAGGCCTTGTGTCTTGGCCAGAGGTGTTAAGATGAATCTGAAGGTTTTTGTCTCAGTTTCATTCAGTTAAGTAACCTCTGTGAATTTTTGGATCGTAACTATGAGTCCTGGACCTGGGATGAATCCTCATGCTTGTGTGGGTTTTTTCCAGGTACTCCAGCTTCCTCCCACAGTCCAAAAACATGTGTGTTAGGTTGATAAATAATTCTAAATTGCCCATAACTGTGAGTGTGCATGGTTGTTAGTCTATATGTGGCCCTGCGATGGACTGGCAACCTGTCTAGGGTGTATCCCTGCCTTTCGCCTGTAATGAGCTGGGATAGGCTCCAGCAGACTCCCGTAACCCTGTACAGGATTAAGGAGTTACAGAAAATGGACCACAAAGTTCAACCAAAGGGTTTAAACCAAAGCACTCCTCCCCCTTTGACTTACTGATAACTTGGCTGTACACACAGAACAGCAGAGTTTGAGCTTAGGTTTTGTCTGGTGCACTGCTGTTTTGGGTAAAGTAAAAACAGAGCAGAGCTTTCACTTTAATCTAAAGGGAGCAGAATATCTTGCAGAAGGATGAACTTCAGTGTGCACTTTAAAAAGCAAAACAAGACAAAGAAAAAAACAGGAACAAAAGCTGACAGTTCAGTATGGCAGTCCTGTACTTCAGTTGCTGGGGCAGCACCCTGGTTTTTCTCTAATCCCATCAGTCTCAAAACTACCCTCTTTTTTTTGTTGTTGTTGTTGTTTTTTTGTTTGTTTTGTTTTCTTCAGCCAGAGTTTCACTGCAAGGTTAAGCTTGGTCACAGAAATGAAGTTGGAATGTGCCTGATCATAGCTAAAACACGGGTCCCCCTGGGATCATAAGTCTGTTTCATATAGAAACGTAAAGAGCTTAGATCTTTTTGTATGATAGCGTCAGGCTTGTGCATCCAGAGTTTGTCAAGTCTCCAGCTTGGCCAGGTTCCTGTGCCTGTGTATTCATAGTTTGTCATGTCTAGAAAAGAGGCATTGTTATTTCAGGATTTCAGGTGTTTGTGTGTATCTTGCCCCCCTCATAGTTCTGCAATTTTTCAGGCTCCAGCATGCAACTTCCTTTAAGCTCGCCCTGCAGTCCTGAGGCCTCATCCGGTATTGAGTCCTGGGAAATGTTTTTTTTTTTCTCTGTGCTTTTATCAATAGGAAGGCAATGAAGACTTTCTTATGACAAGGATGAAGGGTTTTGTTAAGGTGCCATCACTGCTTTAGTTCTATTGATTTTCATTTAATCCGTTGAATCAGATCGGTAGTGCTGTAAAACACCTAAGTTGGGACTTGGGACCCACGCCTTTCCAACAGAATTTCACTGTTTTTGACCCAACTCGCAATCAAAAAAATCCTAAAACACTGGCTAATGATGGGTGTACGTTTTGGTTCCAGCTTTTAAAGTCTGTTGCGGCTGCGGAGATTTGAATGCAAATCTATAGCCATACAAGCTTTTCCTATTGTTACGTTCTCAGTGTGTGTCTCCTTGATTGACGGGATGCTATCCACTATCTGTGGCTTCAGTGGTTCTTCTTAGCTGTTTGCTGCTGGTTTTAAAGCATTCTTAAGCTGTTTCCATACTTGCTCTGAATTTTTTTTAATACATTATTTGGAGCAGCTGGATGTAAGAACATAAATCTTTGCTACCCCTTTTTGTACAAAGTCATTGTAAATGCAGCAGGTTGTTTTTCTGAAAAACCCTGATATGTAAATGTGTGTGCTGGGGTGTGTCTTACCATTTAGTTCTTCTTGTTTGTATTTTTCTTTCCATGCTTATTGTGTTTTTCAAAAGATCAAAACACCTGGGTATTTTTGCCTTTTGTGCAATGTCACCGCACCTTTTTGGGTGAAAGCAACTCGTCAAATTTTAATGATGGTAAATACAACTTATAAGACTAAAGTACTACTTTTGATCTGTTTGGTACTCAAATGACAAGGCTGGTCAGGCAAAAGGTTACATGATATTGTTGAAGGGCAACAGCTGCCAGATAAAAACAGAAAAACAAAAAAAAAAACAAAAACAACCACAAAACAAGCAAACTTGGATTTATTTTGATGGGTGGATGTCTATTTTGTCTGCCTCTGTCAAAGCCGATTCACAATGGAGGGCCTGTGGTTGCTTTTCTCCAGTGATAGTCCAACTTGGGGATAGCAGGAGACGGTATTGACATAGCATGTTTTGCAGTTTCACTTGCATTCCTTGAAGGAAGGTCTGTTTTGTAGAGACCCCCTATAGTATAAATGTGAGCAAGGTTCATTGCTCTCATGGCTTGATTATTCAACCTTGGCGTTGGTCCAGAAAGCTGGAAGAGATGATTCAAACAAATGTTTGCGTTCAGTCAAGCTGGATGACTGTTTATTAACCTTGAAGGTGCAGCTATGCAGACAATGCTGCATTCCACCTCAATCTGAGATAGTGTGTATCTTTTATTATATGACTATTATTCAAGGCATTTCAATTTCCTTGCTCTGGTTTTTTCTTTTCTAAGAAACGACCCATTTAACACACACACGAGAGAGTCACACACCTCAGATAATAAAAGAAATGGCAATAACATAATATTATACATACAAAAA
Organism: Xenentodon cancila; assembly: GCA_014839995.1. Taxonomy (NCBI): domain Eukaryota; kingdom Metazoa; phylum Chordata; class Actinopteri; order Beloniformes; family Belonidae; genus Xenentodon; species Xenentodon cancila. The sequence continues at coordinate 20,541,483 of CM026206.1, forward strand.
GTGAATTCCAGTTGTAAGTCCAAATTTTAAGGGTGTCTCTGCATCCAAAAGAAGAATTTGATCTAAGTGAGATTTCCAGGTTTTAATGTTCCATTTTTCTTATGCTGAAGGTTTGTGAGGTATTCAAAAGGAAGCATTTCCTGTAAAAGGCTATACCATGCCTTTTACTGTATGTTTTTTGTCATTGATCCATTGTAACAGTATATTTTTCCTCGCTGCAAAAGTCAAAACCTTCTACAATCTTCTGTTACTCGTGGTACTTAAATCCTTACATCGAAGGCCAAGAATCAGACGCACCGGATCCATCTCTAAATCTTTTTTAAAAACATATAAAGGTTTAAACGTATAGGATTATGATATAATCAGCCCTCTAGCATATGCTTTACATGCATCTCACAGGAGTGACAGATTATTATTTAATTTGGAGTTGACTGACCAAAAGACTTTAAATTCAGCATTGATGTAGGGTCTAAAGAAAAGGTCCTTTTGTACGATAGTATTTAATCTCCATTGTTGAGGCTGGTGGGTCCGCACATTAGGATTTACCTCTATTACAACACCAGCATGATCATAAATTATTATTATTCTCAATATTACATGACAAAACTGAGTGAAGCTAAGTTTTAGGCATGACGAAATAATCGATCCTGGTCTGACAGTTATGAGGTGCTTAGTAGAAAGCATACTATTTATCAGAGGGATGGAGATTTCTCCACACATCCTCAAATCCTAAATCCTCGCAAATGGCTTGCAGTGCTTTTGATTTGGAGAGGAGACTGTACTATGTGGAAATTTGTCTAAAGAGTGGATTTAGGATGGTTGAAGTTGCCACCCACAATCACTGTAACAGCTCTCATTTCTGCCAAATCTACAGAGGTTTTACTTATGAATTTACTTTTATTTACTTATGGGCTAGTAGATAATAAACATTCATTATTATAGTCTCCTGTCCTGGTAAATTACCTTTTGACTATGACATAACAGCCATTTTTGTCCTTAACATGGCCAACCACAGTAAAAGGGAGTGTTTTCCTAAGTATTGCATGTGTCTCTGGATGTGAAGTATGAGAGGAACACCTGTGCAAATACTCGCTGTTGTAACTTTGGATGTTTCGTATCATCCAGATGGGTTTTCTGCACCAGAACAATATCTACATTATCCCGTTTCAGGTCAATATTTTGTCATGTTGAATAGCATTATGAATCCCTCTCACATTCCAGGTGCAAACCTGCAATTTGTTTGTCGTTTTTCTAAAGTATTAGAGAAATGTCCAGACATATCTTCCATTGAAACGCTTTTTAAGAAATTGAGTCCAAAAACAGTACAGCTCCAGAGGGTGTATCACACCTCTTCACGGCCCCCTTTAGTTATCCTCAGAGTTGCGGGGTATAGTAGTGCAGAATTCAGATTCCTCGTCAGTCGTTCCTTCACCTCCTGAAAAGCTCTGCGCTTTTTTCACCAGAGTGGCTGAGTAATCATTAAAGAATGAAATCTGGGGTCCAGAGATTGAGGCCAGGGTTGGCTCCATTAGGACGTGCTGTTTGTCTGCAAAGTAAAGGAACTTCATGATTATGGGATGAGTTCTCTGAGTGGACCTGGGTTTAGGTCCCGATTCAGACATCTTCAGGTAGTCTGTTATCCGCTTCTCCGTAAATGTCACCGGGTTGGGTCCTAACTTGTTTTCCAAAGTTTGGACCTCTGTGCTGTCTTTCATACTGGCAGTGTTTTCGTCCACCCAGGCTCCCTAGTGGCTGTATCTCCCAGTTTGCTCCTTGATGGCAGCCAGCACCATGTCAATTTTAGCATTTATAAGCTTTGTGAGGTCACACCTGACCTGACCCCCCAGACGGACTGGCCCTCCTCGGCACGGTTTGCTACACCGCTATCTTGAACCTCCTCAATCTTGTTCCATTTTTACAATATATATATATATATACTTTAAGTATACTCTAAAGGGTCGTTGACACAGAAGCATCCAACAGTTCTTCAACAGAAATTAAATGTACAATTCACTAAGCAAGGGTCAGAAATGCACTGGGACCCAGAAAAATGATGAATTATTACATCACTCTTATGCGCATGTTGGATCAAATGAACTGTGTAACAGTTGAGCTCTGCTGTATTTATTTATTTTTTTTATCCATGACTAATGTGATGGTTTTCCTGATTCATTTGACATGCACTGTTACTTTTACCCTTGAGGAGTTCGGGTTGGCTTCCATGTGATGATTGTGCGTGTGTGTGTTAGACTTGTGCCAGTCCTCAGAGGCTCATAGAGGAAGACATTGAGATGGTATCAGTTTCCTTAAACATTACTGCTCTGACTGACTGCTTCATTGCCCTGTATTGTTAGCCTGTCCTTTCCTTGTTAATAGTCCGTGCAGGGAATGACCACAAACAACAATCCTGCTGCCAGAATCTTACTTCCTCTCCCTCCCTCCCCTTTCCCTTTACTCTTTTCCCCCCAATCTGTCATTGTGCCTCAGTTGCCCAAGCCTCAGCAGTTGAGTTGAACTTGGGTTGGGCTGCCTGCCTGCTCCCATTTCGGCCACAAATCAGGCTGAATTCAACACACACACACACACACACACACACACACACACACACACACACACACACACACACACACAGGCGCATACACTGGAGAGCAGTGTTCTTACACGTGACAGCCTGCTGCTACGAGGTCCTGCCACATGCCACTACATCCAAACTTGGCACCGTAGACTCTTTATGGTTCATTTGATAAATATGTAGATGTTGAAACCAGTTGGACTTCGTGTTGGCGCCTGGTAGATGTTTCAGTTCTTCAGTTCAGTACAATTCAGCTATAGATTAGAAAATTTGGGTGCAGGGAGGTGTTGTCTGCAGCTATTGTCAAAGTCTTTGACAGTACATATTAGTATCTCTGCATCCTCAGGATAAGTAATTTTCTGTTAACTCTTTACCTAAATGACCTAAATTATTAAGCTTTTATTAGATTAATATGCCCCCAGCTTCTTATTCCCTTCATGGAGGTCCAAACCACAAACAGACACTATATGATTATATGATTTTAGATGATCTTGGTATAGTAAATTTGATCTTGTGATCAGTATTTTTTACTTCTATTTTTAATATTTAATTTTTTTTATTGTTTCTAGTTGCCAGATGAGTAGTATAACGATAAGCTATATTTTGAATTGAAAGAAGTTTATTTAGCTGACAGATCAATAAGACTCTGTCCACACAAAATAAAGTTTTTACCAAGTTTAGTTACTAAATCATGGTACTGTTCAAATAATGCTTTGATTCCTGAGATCTAGCTGTCTGCTTATGTCCAGGCTTTCCTTGATCCTCTGACAATCAGAACCAGACCAGAATGATTGTATTATGTGTGGCCTGTACCTGTGAAGATTTGGTTCTTGGGTGTAAATGCTTGGATCGACCTGTAAAGACCTTAGATGCGCTGTTGTATTTAAGTGTGTTTAAATGCAGGCACTTCAGTGAAGTGTGAAAGATTACTCTCTGTATGAACTGATGTCTCAATGTGTCCAAAGGTACACTGTATAGTATTGCCTGTTGATTTTCTGCATAAACTTAATGCAAAATTAAATTACACCAGTGACAAATCTCTTTTTTTATTTTGCATCATACAACTGAATATATATCCACTTTTTTTCTACCAGCATGCAGTGTATGCTGTGCTGGCAAGCCATTGGATTGCTCTTAGATAAAAACTCTGTTCTGTCCTGAAGCTGCTTATATATTTAATGCAAAAATTAGTACTTTTTTGCTTGTAGAGGTAATTTTGCTGGCAGAATTTCCCCTGTTCAGATACGCTTCTGTAAATATTAAGTCTTATAGTCCAGCTTCTCCAAATTATAGAGCTGCTGTTGTTTCCTTGCTGACCTTCATAAGGATCTAAACATCACCGGCATGTTAAGTGATGGTGTGAAGAGCCTGTTCATGTTCCCTCTACAACAGTACACACATGCGGGCGCACAAACGCAAAGCTGTTGCTCTGCAGGCAGTGCCACCAAACCCTGCTTGAACAGCGAACCTGCTGAGTGAAAGCACCATATATCGACCTGCTGTGTCACTGGTGTGTGTGTGTGTGTGTGTGTGTGTGTGTGTGTGTGTGTGTGTGTGTGTGTGTGTGTGTGTGTGTGTGTGTGTGTGTGTGTGTGTGTGTGTGTGTGTGTGTGTGTGTGTGTGTGTGTGTGTGTGTGTGTGTGTGTGTGTGTGTGTGTGTGATCATCACAGCCTCTCTTACTTCCAGATCAATACTGTTTCCCCTCTGGGAGGTTTGATGAGAGCCCAGGGAAATCGAGAAACCCAATCCGGTCCTCGATGGCATTGTATTATTGAAACACCACCAACTAGTTCAACAGGTCTCACAGAAAAGATGTAACCAAACGTGGAAGTTACAATTCTTCTGTTAATCAAGAGTGAAAGGGTTGAATGGGTGTCTGCAGTGGTCAGTGGCTTATATGAGTGGATGTCTCAACTTGTTTACATGTGTGGCCTACTGTAATGTCTTCTTTTGATATGATATTAACTCTACTACAGTACTTAAATAGTGGAAAGCTTATTTGCAGGGAAGATGACTTTGACTTTGCGTGTGTTCGTAACATGTGCATTAAAAAGAAGATGGAGACCCAACTTATGGGGTTATTCCACCGTCGCAGCTCTGCTCAACAAACTGACTTACTTCAAATTACTGACTTCGGTGCATGTGCACCATGATTTCAAATGCATCATCCTCTCTTATCAGACATATCTGAAAGCACATGTCTGTACAGTGCATTCATTATAAAGTGACAAAAAGGAGCTGCTGAAAGTTTTTTATTTTTTCTGTGCAGCACAGATTAACAATAAAGAAATGTGTTCTCTTCAAAAACTTCCTGTATGCTGATCATAAAGAACAGATTTGACTCTTTCTGTGAGCATGAGAAGGACATTTGTGGTGTTCACACGCACTGGGTGCAGATTCACGAGGCTCGAAAAGCTGTTAAGTGTCAAATGCCATAGTGCAGGCTGCGACTGGCAGAGTTGTCACAACTGCTCTGTTGTTGATGCAGAATGCTAAAAGAGTCTCACACTCATGCAGGATCATTTATTTATAGTCAAGCAACTTGAAATGCATCCCCTAATCACAGTATTCTGTAAGAGGAAGCACAAATTTTGTCCATCAGACATGCAGCTTTGGAAACATACCAACACTTGTTTCTGTATGTGAAGTCTGTAAAGCAGTAAAAGATGTTGAAGATGAAAGTAAATTAAATTGCAAAACTGTGTTGCATCAGATGGACATGTGCGTTTCCACCGCACATGTCCATCTGTAAAGCACTTCTACAGATTTGTTACGGCTGAATGAATTATGAAAATGAAGTTTTCAGTTTTGTATCAAAAACGTCCACAGATGTCTGGGTGTGTTTTTGTTTTTATTTTATTCATTTTATTTAAGAAGTGTTTTGGTCCTTTGTCAATAATTCCAGGCTTGTAGACGTTGTAGGTGGTGTTGTAATTAATTAAATTAAATTAAATTTCGCCATCTTGAAAAATTACTGACATAAACCATTTATAGTTTACAAATCCCAAGCAGATGGAATATTGCATTTTAATGTAATGTTGTTGTTTTTTTTTGTTTTTTTTTTTACATTGCAACAAACTGTCCCATACAGCACATGTACAGTGATTTATTTACATTGGGTGGGACAAGAAAAAAAGAAAAACCTTCAATATCTGTCAAGCAGACTTTCCAGTTTGAAGATGCATATATTTGCTGTAGAACCAGGATATGGCAAAGGAAAGGTAGGAAGATGAGAAATGTAAGTAGGACAGAGAACATGCTTAATGGAGGTAGAGCAGAACTGCTTTCAGGGCCCTTTGAGACAGTAAGGGATGTAAAGGTTCAGAGCAGTGTGCACGTGCAAATCTACTAACGAGACAAACAAAAAACACTTGCTTTTCCAGTGTGCCACGGCGCAACAACGGCTGATGGCAGCCAGTGCTTTGTGTCAAAAGGCAGTTGAGGAACATGAATTGGGGGAGGGCGAAGCAGTCACATTCAGCTTAACGACACATCCATCCTACAAGTTGGGACTCGTTCTACTTTCTGTCACTCTTCTACTGTTATTTGCTTCTGTCTGAATTTCTCGTCCTGTCTTTGTCATGTTAAAAAGCCTTTGCTCTTCTTTGTATTCCCAAAGACACACCTTAACCTTATCACTACATGGCCTGTATTCTGTCAGCTGAGAATATCATTCCCCGGACCTTAAGCTCAGGAGGGAAAGCACTAAGACACGGGGAATACCTATGCCATCCATATTTATTCCAAAAGGCCTTTTCAAAGCACATCTGATCCTCATTCGTACTAGTGTTGAAGTTCCACATCAGAAAAGATCTCCATCTACATGACACCACCATGAAGTGTATCACATGCCATGCTCCTGAGCATCTGCAGAACAGCTGGTACTAATGACAAAAAAGTTGGCAGCAGCTGCTGCTCTGTCTCCATGCCTTTTAACACTTTAACACCATTGTTATGGTGCATCTGTGTAGTGTCTTTTGGTGCTGGTCACATGATACAAGCTTGGCAAATCAAGTAAGGATGTATTATGACCAAGAAGAGCAAATACTGTAGTAAATCATCTCAAATCTCTGCTTACAATTTAGTTTTTGTTTCGTTTGACTGTAGTACGCTACTGAAATTGCCAAAGTAGTGTGGATACAAGGCGTCACTGTAAAAGTGTCGCCGTTTTTACACAGTCACACCAGCGTGAATGCAGCTTAAGACGAGCAATGCAAACAAAGTGACAGCTGACAAGCAGAGACCTGCTGTTCCCCAGGGCTGCGTATACTGCTCGGGGAACAAACGGTTAAACTATTTACGGCTACAACACAGAACATGTGAGCACAGCCATTTATTATTTGTGTGTGGAGATGCTTCTGTTTTCCAAGTGCAGAACAAAGATTGATTGTATGAAGAACATATACAAACATGTGTGCGTTTAAGTTTACTTGCACATTCTTATTCCAACAAATGTTTAAAGTTTATTTTAGTTCCCTTAAACTAAGCATTCTTTGATCTTCTTGTGAGCTTTGGACTCCGGTCCAATACATTGACAAGCTGGGCGGGATGAGATGAGACAATCTTAACCACCACAAGAGGCTTGAAGGCCAGCCTGAGTCTGGTCTGACAGCATGCACAGTCTGCCTTCAGTCACGTGGGTTGTCATCCCTGAGAGCAGTGAGACACCTACTGACTAATGTGAGTCCTGCAGTGCTGAGAGCTGTAAGACGGGTCCTAGCACAAGGTCAGCGAGGACTTACAACACATGAAGCAAATTGACGGGAACTTTATTGTTCAGGCTGTGTGCTATGAAGAAAATAGGTACATTGTTTTGAACTGTTTTACAAGAAGAAAATACAATGTTTTCTGTTTCAATTAACTTTTTTCGAGGTGTTGCTTTCTATATCTTTTATATGATACTAAGCTTATGGTTCTTCTTGTCATCTTTGTTGCAGTTGTTGAGCACCGGATTAGGTTTTTGTTGTTTTATTTAATAGTGTGGCAGCTATGCATGTTACTTTAGAGCTGCAGGGTTTTCCACATGGTCAGACTAATCATGATCGCTTCCTTTCTGTTTCTCTCTGTTCTTTTCACTTTCACACAGACAACAGGAGCCAGGCCCAGAGACAGACAGGACTTGATAGGCAGCGAGGGAGTGGAATACCGAACAATAGGCAACTTCACTTCTGGCAGTATGCGCATCTGACACATATCTGGTGAGTATGGCCTTGCCTGTGCAAGGACACATAGTTTTTGGAAGTGATGTGTTTGCATAGTTATGTCTTTGTGTCTGCAGGATGGTATTCTAATCATTTATTGTCATATTGGGATGATTGCAGTTGGGTACATCTGAGTTACAAGAACAAATGTGTTTGTTTTCTCCTGTAGTTTAGATAGTCGTACTCATTATGTAAATATATTTTTTATAAGTGTGAAGTTTGTGCTTTTGCATGAACTAAATACTAAAAAAGAAAACATTTGTATTGACTTATCATTTGCTCTAAGTGTAAGAAATTGGTTGAATGTAGTATCAGCAGAACTCCCCAAGTGATGTTTTACGTATTTGTCCAGGAGCAATGCAAAAGACGTGCATGTGCATTAGACCAGGAAGTATGGTAATTACAGATGTAAGATTTAATAAACGACAGACTCAGACTTGTAAACACTAGGCTGCTATTGCTTCCTGTACAATTATGCTCTGCTGTCAAACAACGGTAGGGACGTTGACGGTGCTTGTTTGCTCTTGGCTTGGCAGAATGCATCTGCGGATGGGCATTAATGGCTCTTAAAGTACAGGGCATTTAAGCATGAGCAAGCTGAAGAAACTGGAAGGCACACACACAATCTTGAAAGTACACGAGGGATGCCTGAGCTGCCTGAGCTGGCCTTTGGTATTCACCGTTCCTGTATTTTTCATAGCAGCCTGTCAGTGTGGTCTTGGAAGAGATTTTTAGCCTTGAGCAAAGAAAAATGTTAAAGCTAATGGCATGGGCTGCTGTCATTAGGAATGAACTGGTTGGACCTTTTTAGTTTTAATATTGAGAATAAATTCCCAGACTGGCCATCAGCCAGCAGAAAAGGATACTTGTCATTCTTACCTTGTGCTCCCGCTGGAGTGTACACCACCTGTACCTCCACCTTATTGAGCACAAATTTTAAGAAACATTTTGTTTTGTTTTTATATTAAATACACTAATGGCACAGTCGTCTTTAAGTTGTGACCACCTTTTATCACTTCATTCAAATAATCTCCCTCCTGAACTTATACCCTTGAAAGGGAAACTCTTCTATACACATTTATGATGGAGCTAAATGCAAATATTGCCCGTGCCCACTCCTTTAGGTGCAACTGCCAAGTAAAAGCCAATGGTATGTTTCTGGGGTTTCTGCCATGCCAGTAGTAAATCAACTAACCGTACAACTAAAAATCAAAAATAAGATCTCTTTTTGTCATATTAGATGGTTTGAAGTTTGGCATAGTTGTGGATTTTCTTAGAGTATTTGTTCTTTCTTTTTTAAAAAAAAAATGTTATTTAAAGGTTGAACCTAAGGAGTACAATGAGTTGGATATTATAAATATTCATGCATTGTAGGTAAATATGGTGAGAATGGGAGAGACAGCGGGAGTAGAAGTATGCTGGATAAGCTGTTTAGAGCTGTGGATCTAACAAATCACAAACTCCCTTCACAGAAGATCTTTCTTAGTACTTATCCTAAGCTCCTTCTGTCCTGTCCTCTCAAGTTTAGTAAAGACAGGCTGTGAAAGTGTGTATCCATATGGCATGTGCAGGCCTGATGTGACAATATAAGAGAATTCTGACGCTCTCATCGGCATCACAAATTCAACCGAAATTCTCTTTGTGAGGGTAAATTTGACACCAATATTCAAGTAGTTTGAATAAATGAAATGGACCTGAGAATATGCATATTACCTTAATTCGTCCAGCAGGTGGTGCTGCTGCCACAAGATGACTGATTTACTCTTGTAGGGATGAAGGTAACAATGATCAGGATGTGGTGTAAAATTTACTGTGTGTGTGTGCATGTGTGTGTGCACGCTCAGAGGGCCAGTCGGGCTTTCCTGCAGCTGAGGATGATGAATGGTCTCCTGCGCTAATGCTAGATGGTGTGGGAATGATGGACCTCCCTAATGGCCAATCAAACACCACCAACATCGCTGCAGCAGTCTCTGAGGTGAGGCCACACCTGGTTCTGAGACCGACCCTCTCCCTTGAAAACAAATCATCCTTTGCTTGCTGCTCTGTGCGCCTTTTAAGCACTCACGCTTTTACTGCAAGCTCACCTTTCTCTTTGTTAACACAGAACAGACAGTTGTGTGGTTTGTGTGTTTTTCTCCCAGAAGAGCAGCAGCTCAGAATCTCTCAGTGATAAGGGATCTTCGGAGCTGAAGAAGAGTTTTGATGCTGTTGTGTTTGATGTGTTGAAGGTCACTCCTGAGGAGTATGCAGTAAGTGAAGTTTTGTGATTTGCACGTATTTCAGTTACACTGCATCTAAGAGTGTTTATAAGGAAAATGTTCAGTTAGGACAAACGTGAAGTGCCGACTTGAGATGGGATGATAGAGGAGGAAATGGGGTCAGAGTGTGGATCAGTAATAATTGATGATGATTTGTTGTGCCAACCAGGCATTAATAGAATTCCCTCAGCTGCCTTTTCACCATTCCACTGATATATGAATAAACCTCAAAATAGGCCACGTTTCTTTAAATTTGCTGACATTTTCATGCCTATTTCCTTCAGCATCGTATTAAAAGAAGCCTTCTCCTGGCTTCTGTGATCCTATTGGAGTGTTTTAATAGGTTCTACTTTCTCCCCCCACAAGAGGGCGCCTTCTGTCGTACTTTTTTTCCCCATAGTCTAATCTTCCTGGTAAATGAAGACATTTTAAAAGTGCTTCCAGTAAAAAAAAAAAAAAAAAAGACAACCATTTCCCCTGATAAAAAAAAAAAAAAACCTCTTTCAGAATTAAACCAAGTTACAGTAATATTAAAACTACCGGAGTTCAAAGCTTTGTACAAAATATTATGCAGAACAATAATACAACTAGTGAAATACATTTTAATACATTAGACACAAAATATTATGAAAAAATGAAATGAGTGTTATTACCTGACTTGCTTTGACAATTTAAAACATTTGAATTTGTGAAATTTTCTTTTATCAGCATGGACAAAGAAAGTTTACCAGCTGTTCTGCTCTTTCAGGGCCAGATTACACTCATGGATGCTCCTGTGTTCAAAGCCATCCAGCCAGAGGTAAGACGCTTCCCATCTCAGGGATGACCGGGAGGGGGATGCCATGATGTGCCACAGAGTGTTTTATAGATTTAAAACATTTTTAATGGGTTTTTATTTTGATTTAGTTTTTTTAGTTTGTTTGTTTTAGTTAGTATAACAAGCACATACATGATTTCAGTTTTAAAATATGGTTTTGTTTTAGGTGTAGCATAGGCATTGACTTACAGATATTGATTAAAGAAAAATATTGGATGAAAGAGCCTTATCAACAACGCCATACAGAACAAAAATCCTTTATTCTTTTCCTTGAGTAATTGGACAAATGAAGTGTCAGAGGTCAGAAGGGCTCTGGTACTCAGAAAACAACAGATGCCACATAAAAAAAAAAGGCACAGAATGAAAATGAATACAAGGTTTAATTTTCTTGCAAATCTATTTGTTTTGGTTGGTTTTGCACTGTTGATTTCAGGGTTTATTCAGTTTTCATTTCATACAAAGGTTTAGTTTTAGTTTTTATTTCTGTAACTGTTCTGGATTGCTTTTTCACTGTTGGTTTCAGGGTTTATTCAGTTTTCATTTCATACAAAGGTTTAGTTTTAGTTTTTATTTCTGTAACTGTTCTGGATTGCTTTTTCACTGTTGGTTTCAGGTTTAGTTGTCGATTTTGTTAACTATAATAAGTGTGTTGTGGCTGAGTGTGAGAAATCAGGTTTCCTTAAGAGACTTGGCGCCAACTAATTTGTTTGTGCTGTAATGCCTCTTTTATTCAGTAACAATTTCTTGTTGCTTTAAATGAGTACAAACACAGCTGAGCCTGGGACTTCATTGAATGTCTGATCTATTTTCATTTAAACTGAAATAATACAGTTTAGTGACTTAGACATTTTAAAACAAGACGATAAATACACATTATGGTTCTGCTTTTACTTCATGGTTCAAATCTAAGCAAACTTGTGGCATTGTTCATACTGGCTCATTTGTACAAAGTAATTTCTGGGTGGAACGCTAGTATCTGTTGATTACTGAAGTCGGGGTTTCAATAACACCTGTTGCTCTGCTCCGTGTATAAACTCTAGCACGTTACTGTCAAGAACATTACCTGCCTCCCTGCATTGTGGCAGCTGTGTTTGCTGGAGGAGGAATGATGGGTCTGTGGTCGTTTGTCAGGGGTCGGGCTGGGTCCCTCATCTCCAGCGAAGGCCAGTCTACGCTTCCAACTTTCTGGCAGCAGATTAGGGAATGCCCTTTTCTGTAACATGACTGTGCCCCAGTGCACAAAGGAAGAACTATTGATGAGTTTGGTGTGGAAGAGCTTAACTGGGCCACACAAAAGCCTGACCTCAATACAATGAGAACCTCTGGGATGAACTGGAATGGGGATTGCGAGCCAGGCTTTCTCGTCCAACATCACTCCCTGACCTCACAAATGTTCAGAATGAATGGGCACAAATTTGCACGGAAACCCTCCAAAACCTTGTAGAAAGCCTTCCAAGAAGAGTGGAAAATGTTACAGCTGCAAAAGGGAGACCAAAGCCGTATTTGAATACAGCGTCATTACAGCCAGTGGTGTAAAGGTCAGGCGTTTCAACTGCTTTTGTTCATATAGTCTATTATTTAAACTTCCAGATGACTTTCAGGTATGTTTGCTGAAGTTGTTTAAGGCTTCTAGCCTTCCTGATGTAAGTGAATGTTGTTTGCATCACATTTTAATTGAAGATGGCATACAGGGCTCAACAGCTTTCCCTCACCCGCGTTCCCGTTTGAGGCCAGTGAACCGTTTCTGGACTAGTGGGATGGCTGATGCACTCGTTTGATGGGGCAAGCGAACCGCATAACCAGCCAAACCGTCCGCCAGCCTTCATACTGTGACATTTACAGTTCCAACATTGTTCTCAAGCATGTGTTAACTCTTTGTAAATGCAGTATAAATTCTCCTATGAATATTCTCCTCTAGTCTCCAAAACCTGAACAAAACCAGTCCAAATACTCAGCACCTGTGGGGGTGTCTGTTGTGGGAGCGTATGTCGCTAAATGCAGCTGCTACCAGCAGGAGACAAAAACAGTTGGCTGCCAGCTGACAGTTACATGTTTTTAAAGGAACATTACAGAGTAAAATCAGCTCCTGGCCTGTTTCTAGGTGAGAAGGAGTGTAAACCTTCGTTGGGGACCAAAATCAAGGACGTTTTGTGAGAAAACGGGATGTTCGTTTGTAGCATGTTGGCCTGCCGGTGTCAGAAAAATAACTATTTTATGCATTTTTTTTAATGAGCCTGAAAATTTTAATTCAACTTAGAGGATCCCTAACAAACATTTACGCCCCTTACCATCTAATAATAGATGTAAGGTTGATTCAACTGTGTAACGTTCCTTTAACTAAACACACAGTAGTAATGATGTTCACAGACGGTCAGATTCTTTTTTTCATTTTATTTACTAATAATATTTTCTGTTTTTGTGCAACCAAGTTTGCTGCTTGGGCAAATGAAACACGTCAGACACTTGTCCTTTGGGCAAGTAGCTGACTCTTGGTGTCGAGGCCTGCGATAGTAGGTAGACGGTTGATCTCTGGAAGATTTTTACTTAAAGTAGATGAAAATGTATGAAATCGTTTTATTATTATTATTCTAAGCAAAGACTTGTTTTCTCAGTGTTGAATTATGGCTTGAATAAACATTTCTAATGAGGCCTGGTATGGCACTAAAAGCTATCTCGGCATGAAAGATCAAACATCAGGTTTATGGATGCATGAAAGTAATGATTTATCCAGTCAGAGATCCAGCAAAGGTTTGATCCGGTATGCTGCCATGCTGTGTTCTCAGGGGGAAGCAGTGACAAACACTGACCTCAGACAGCATTTCACAGTAGATGAATGAGGGGAAAAGAAAATGCAGATTACTATCATGAATAACTTGTAACGGCGAAGGAGAGAAAATGATCCAGCTGTGTATCAAATCCACTTCAAGGCATGAAATGCTGGAGTTTCGGCCAGTGAAAGGACACATGGGTGGACTCTCATGGGTGGACTCTATTCCTCTGAGAGATGGTCCACGGTGTGTTTAGCATCTCCTTGGAGAGGGATGTATTCCACAGCAGAGTGAGGCCAAACACACAGAGGACCAAGAGGGGCTGACTGCCCTCCACTGTCGCCTGACCTCAGCTCCACATTACATTTCTGGGGCACTGAGACAGATGAGCATTCCTGACATAACAAAAAGCCTGTTGTGGTGTTGTGTGCCTGCTGGGAAACATGGGAAATCGGGTTTAAACGAACATGGATCCGTGTCCTCTTGAGTTCAGTAAGCAGGTTGGGGGATGGGGTATAATTGAAATAATGAATGTTATCCACTCAAATTTAAAGATGAGTTATTTATAAATTTAAAACGAATGTAAAAGTGTTCTCAATAGTGGCCTCACACTCAGGAATCTCACTTACCTTCCCTCTCTCACAGTCTCTGAACAGTTAGTCTCCCAGTGATTTGCTTTTCTATCCTGATGCTTGTGCCATGGTTTTGCCAAAGAAAACCGTACGCGTTTCGCCTTTTCTTGCCACCTTGTCTGTTGTAAAGTGGGATTTGCTGTAATCTCATGGTTTTTTTCCTCTTTGTGGGATAATGGGGCCCTTCCTGACAGCAGGAATGGATAACCTGTGTTTAAGGTCAGCCACTGTGGCCTTTTAAAAGCAGTTTACAGACCAAAGCTCAGTGTAGTGTGGTATCCGACTCCTGTTATTGCACTCCTAAAGCACACTCACACACTCACACACTCACACACTCTCGGAAGCGGGAATGGAGAATGATATGGGAGGAATAGAGAAGAGGAAGCCTTTAGAAAGAAGCCAGTGGCCTGATTGATTTTTTTCCGATGGTGATGAAGGCTGCAGTCCAGAGGGACGGACAGACAGAGCAGAGTGAGTGACCCAGCAGGATGCTGCAGGCTGGCTGAGCGGACCGGAGTGACTCGGTGCTTTGACTGTGCTTTTGTCTCAGAGCGCTCGCTAAGAAAAGAGACACTGCCATGACTGAACTGATCTCAGCTTGAGTTTCCACCGCTGTCCATCTTCCCTGTCCTTTTTGCAGACACATAATGGGAAAAGCAGGCATGTGTGTGCATTTGTTCATGCACGTCTGCTGTTGCACTCTCTTCACAGCCCGAAAAGGAAAATATGAAATAACCTGCTTGATTCTTGGAGTTGTGCAATAGTGTTTTTATTGACATCCATCCCATTTTTGACTTTTTTTTTTTTTTTTAACCCATGTCATTGCTTTGTTACAATTAAATCAAAATGTACATTTCTGGTGGCTAAAAAATTAGACTCACTGATAACCAAGAAGCAATTTTGTTCATAGTTTAGGGTCAACAGGCATATTAATATTGATATTAATATTCCTTGTGTCGTTCCCCTGAGATGAGAGAGTGGAAAGAAGGCAAAGTATGTACTCTTTTCCATCGTGTGATATGAGGTAGCTTTCATTTTGTTTAATATATTTAAGGGAGTAGACCTTCACTCAGATGCTTTATCAGCATTATATCTTGTATCGCTAAACTCTTGACATGCCCAGATGTTCTTTGGAGAGATTAAAGTTGATATTTAAACTGTTTGCACAGCAACAAGCACTAGTTTGGTGTTCAGAGCACACCAGACACTTCCACAGTAGATTTACCACAGAACAACCCAACTAGTGTCATAGTATTATATCCAAAAAAGCTGAAAATCTTCAGTCTTCTAGTTTTGGAGTTGCTCTTTAAGTGTGCCCTTCCAAGACTGCTTTCACTCCCATAATCATTGAGGTTTCCATTTTACATAACTGAAATATTTATAAACAAACTATGACATGACCCATTTTTATATTTGGCAATTTTATTTTTCCTTTCTCAGTCTCCATAAACGCATCATAACGACAGTATCTCCAATATACCAGTAGGAGAGTGTATCTCAGAGAGAAGCATAATCAGATCCTCTAGCATGTGCAGGCAAATTTACCACAGACGAGCAGAAAAGAGGATGTTATTAACTCAAATGTTCCAATACTGACATGAAGCAGATGTATGGAGAGGAGCCTGTAAAGTCCTGCCAAACTTCCCAAATTAGGACGAAATGATAACCGCCTGTCGGAATCACGGTGAAGAAATGCAAATGAACTGTAGATGAGTACATGAAAAAAACCTGCTTGGAGATGGTACGAGGCTTGGCCAGCCGCTTCACACAGGAAGAATAACTCACTCCAAACATCTGTCCAGAAAACCCCATACCTATAATCTTGGAAAAAATATTGCTAATAACTGGACAGGCCACGCTTTCTCTTCTCCATTGAAAGGCCTTTGAGAGAGTCGTGCTCAAAGATAAATAAATAATAAAATAATCATAGTTGAACACATCTGACACAGGACACAAACGCAGAACACAAACACGCCAGATTCCTCTGATGGATGAGTGACAGCCATCACACGAGACAGAAGTGTTCACATCTTCTAGAAAAGTCTGCTTTTCAAGACCGAGCAATGCATTGTTCAGATCTCGCAATCAGACTGGAGCGCAGATGCATTTGATGGAAATGCAGGAAAATATTTTTTTTTCTTGGTTTTTGCAGAGAAGATTTATGTTCAGCCTAGACGCTGCAGATGATCCGCTGTTATATTCATTGGCTCTTAGTTTCGAAAGTGAAACGTTGTGGAAATGACAAGATTGCAGGAAATAGAGGAGGAATGGGTGCAAGGACCTTGAGGGTAATCCCTTCCTCCCATCTAAATTCACAAGGGGATTATTGTGGTATTGTTCAGATCATTTTATCTTCACCATATTTACTTGGCTTCTTGAAATACTCCGATACCGGCAGATAAAGAGTTTTTCTTTATTTTTTAATACAAGACAAAGGTACCACTAGTGTGTATGAATAGTGATGAAATAAAAGAATGATGGAGAGCTTTTAGCCCATTTCTGTTTTTCCACTTTTGTTACCAGACATGTGGCTAATGATCTGCAGCTGGATGTTTATGGAATGGTGTCTGAGAGAAATAGAGCAAGTGAGTGATGCCGAGGGGCTTGAGGGGGAAGAGGGCTGCCTTTTGTTTGTAACACACAGTCATGACAACGGCCAAGTGAACGACTTGAGCGGTTTTGGCTGGCAAGGTTTGCCGAAGCCATCAGGAAACACCAATCAAATAGGATCTTAAGTGTTATTGTGAAATACGCGAGTTCCTCACAAGGCTGAGCGCCCGGGATAGAAACTCCTAAGGTGCTGTAGGTCATGTGTGAGCCATGGAGACAATAATGACTTGTAGTTTGATGCAGGTAACGTTTCACTTTCTCCAGCTGTCCTGAAAGCAGCTTCATTTTCTGTGCTGATGTGTACTATGTGATGAGTTAATGGTCATTTCTTTTTTTAAGTGTAGATTGTGAAATATCTTTCACAGCAACTTTCACTTGAAGTAGTTTGTTTTCTGAAGGATATTATCAGTTTCAGTTCACATCATTGCTTTAGTTCACTCAGGTTTTATCTCTATCTCTTAAGGTCACACCACAGAATTTAAGTCCGGTCTGTGACTGCGTCATTGCAACATTTTTTTTTCTTTTCTTTTTTTTTTTTTTTTTTAGCCATTGTGCTGTAGGTTTTCTGGTGCACATGGGATCATTGATCTGTTGGATGACTAATTTCTGCCAAGCCTTAACTATCTGACAGTTGGTGTCACATTTGGCTCCAGAATACGTTTGGTATGCAGAGGAGTTCTTGGTTCCAGTTAATGACGGAAAAGTGCCCAGGCTCTGTGGCTGCAGAACAAGTGCAAATAATCACTTTTCCACCCCTGTGCTTGACAGTTGGTATGAGGTGTTTGTGCTGATATGTTGTTTGGTCTTCACCAAATGTGTGCTGTTCATTGTGGCCAAAACCCAGAAGTGTTGTGTTTACTGAAGTGCAACTTTGCAAACCTAAGTGTTGCTGCAATCTTCTTTATGAAGAGAAGAGGCTTTTTTTTTTCATAAAAAAATTCATATAAATATAAAATATCGTCTTCCAGCAAAACAGGATCAGGCTGATGAAAGAAGGCAGAGCCAGTGAACTGAAAGGTGCCTTTCAACAGGTTCACCTCAGAGGAAGCTCAGCATTCTCCTCTCCTGCCCTCAGCAACAAAGACGTCACATCCTTGTACCTTTATGTTCTCATCCTCCACCTTAGTTTTGGATCCTATTACAGCTCCATTGTTGTCTCCCCTAACATCAGGAAAAGCTGAAAACCAGGTGGAAAGACATGTGGAGAGACTGAACTGAAGGTCCAGATGGTTTCAGAGGAAGTCCTGTCATGAGCAGTAATGTGAGACTCCACAGAAGCTCCTCACCTGTACTCTCAGCCATTTTCTGTGGAAAATGTCTCATTTTGCCCTGTTTTTTTAATTTTTTTAAAATAAATATATATATATAAAAAAAAAAAACCCTCATCCACCTGTGATCCCAGCACTCTGAGGCACACCAGAATCAGATGAACTGAGACATCTCTGAACAGGTGGTTTGGGTAATTTTGCTACCGCTGTTAGAAAACTGATGCAGTGTGAAAGCTCCACAACCTTGATGGTACCCAACTGGTACCCAATGGGATGTACTCCACATGTTTTAGCTAAAAGTGCTTCAATAGACAGCTGGGTGGTGCATTGTGGGTTGCAAAGGAGCATATAAACATGGCAAAAGAAAGTAACAGCAGTCACAACCAACTTCCAGGCACAGTTGCATTTCATTTACAAATGGTAGTTTACCAAGTGATACAAACAAACAATATAGGAAATGATCACCTCTCTGTAAAAATGCATAGTTGTGTTGCCATGCTTATCAGCTCTCTCTCTGGGCAAGTTGTTATGGAAATATGATGCTCTGCAAAGGCTGATACTGGCCAATGACAGAACTGACTGTTGTTACATGGCTTGTAGTGCAGCGTTTAGGCTTAAATTAAAACGTGTGAACAAGAGCCAAACTAACTACACTGTCTTTTTTTTTTTTAATGTAGTGTGCACCAAGGCAGCACCATGGGTGTGCACCTAAACATGTCAAAAGGACCTAAAATGACATAATCTACCAGCTTTTGAACCCCCCCCCCCCCCCCCCTCTCTCTCTCCCTCCCTCCCAATCCACATTTAAGATGGGATGATTGTTCCCACACCCTGCCACAAACGGTTCACCAGTTCTATGTACTCAGTTTCTTGTTCATCACTGATACACCCCACAGCTGCAGAGTCATCTGAGTATTTATGCAGATGACTTGACTCCAGCTTGTACTGGAAGTCTGAGGGTGTTCAGCGACGGAAAGGATGAAAGTGCAGCCCTCTGTAGTACATCTGTGCTGCTGACCACATGGTCAGACAGGTGGTCAGCAGTACAGGAGCACCACATAGTTTTACATTTTCAATTTCAGTTTTATTTATATAGCGTCTATTACAACACAAGTTGTCTCTAGGCGCTTTCCAGAGACCCGGAACATGACTCCCCAGCAATTATTGCATAAACAACGGCAGGTAAATACTCTCCTAGTGGGAGAAAAACCTTAAGATTAACAGTGACAAGAAAAACTCCCTTTTAAGAGGGAAGAAACCTTGAAAAGAACCTGGATTATAAGGGGTGACCCTCCTACCAAAGGCCAACTGGGTAGAGCAGGAAAAGGGAGATCAGAAAGAGAGGATGAAGAACGGAGAGGAGAGACAGATATATTGTCAATGGTATAAAAGACGAGATACAAAAGTATTACTATCTGTCAGCAGCAGAACTAAGAGTTCCTTGTATTTATGACTGATACATGGTTAGCTGGTGATCTACAGAGACGACTGTATAAACAGGTGTAGACAGCAGACACTGAGGTGGTCAGAGTGGGGGGACTGCAGGTCAGGATGTCAGCAGGTATCCAACAGAGACATCTATAGAGACAGGTGGAGGTAACACTGGGATGGTCAGAGGTGGGACTGCAGGTCAGCATGCAGCTCCTGAGGATCTGGCCTGCAAACATGTACGGAAGAGAAAAAGAGAGGACAGACCAGCAACTACAAGAACAATGGCCTACAATTATACTTATGAGATGCTTCTTATTAATAACTGAGGATTGAGGTGAAGAAGGGACAGAGAAGGCAAAGGGAGACAGAAGAGGTGAGGGGCACCACTCAGTGGATCATGTTTGTGTCCCTCCCACTGTTGCCTCACAGCAAGAAGGTTCCTGGTTTGACTCCCGGGCCTGGCAGGAGTCTTTCTATGTGGAATTTGCATTCCCTCCGGGTACTCCGGCTTCCTCCCACAGACCAAAAACATGCGTGTTGGGTTGTTTGGTTATTCTACATTCCCCGTAGGTGCGAGTATGAGCATGCATGTTTGCTTGTTTGTCTCCGTATGTGGCCCTGTGATAGACCTGTCCAGGCTCCAGCAGACCCCGTGACCCTGCAATGGATTAAAACGGATATAGAAAATGGATGGATGAATGGAATCTTAGAGGTTGTCTACAAGAAGAGCAGACTGTTCTTCTTGAAGAGAGCTGGGTACTTTGTGCAGCAAGACATGACACATGTTCTTATAAATCTGTAATGGAGAGTGCATTTTTATCTACAGTAATCTAAAGAGCAAGCAGCATTCGGTCCTGTGTGTGTGTGCGTGTGTGTGCGCGCGATAAATCTCCACACACACAGGCTCTGTACAGATCTGCTCTGATGCCTCTGTAGTTGATTTTAAAAAGAGGAATGTTGCAGGGGTATTCTCTTGATTAACAGCACATGGTTACTACTTATTCTTAGATAAAGAAGAAGTGAAGATGTACACAATGTGCTTCTGCATTTTCTCTAAGTTAAAAAAAAAAAAAAAGATAAATGATGTTGTGTTCTTGATCTGAGGCTGAAATGTTTAAAGCCTTGCTAAGGAGAGATCATTTATTGTATTTATTGGATACATAAAACTTAGAATTGATGTGTAGAACCTCAGAAACACTACAAGCCTGGCCTTGTCTGGCGTGCTACAGCAAGAAACAAAACACATGTAGTAGAAAGTACACGTGGGCACGTATTCCTGGAATAGCAATTCTTTCCATGATTTGCTACGAATGGTAATGGTAACTCCTACTTGCTCCAAGGTGTCTGCCAAGTCTATTGTTTTTTTTTTGTTTTGTTTTGTTTTTTATGTATCTTTTTTCATTTTAACTTGTTTTCTATTTTCCTTTTCCTGTTTAACTGACATTTACATGTATTGATGAGGGGCTCCATACATATACTCCATATATATCAGATACTGTATATCCCGGTACTGAGGTTCTCAGGTTCACTGAGTCCTGAAGTGCTACTCTTCAAACACAACTGTTGGCTTTTTTCTCCTTTGCAGTCTTTTCCTTCCATTTTCAATATATCGTATAACTGCAATATTCTCTCTTCTTGTGGTAAACTTTCTTCTCAGGGTCACTCCCTCCTCTCCTCATCTTGGTTATTTTTTTTATTATTTTTATCAGAACTTCCTGTCTTGGCCCTTTTCCTCTAAATAATGTTCACTAGCACCCCAACACAAGGTTTCCTACTTAGTGTCAACAGTACAAACTCTAGGCATCCCTGTGATATTTCACATGAGCTCACTGCACTTTGTGGCATAACAGCAGTCTTTTTCTTTTTCTCCCCCACTTATTCTTTCACTGGCAACGCCTTTTTACACACAATATTCTTACACTACTAGAGCACAGCCTACACTTTAAAACGGTAGCTGATTAAACAGGCATTGGGGTTTTTTTTGCTTTTGTTTTTTAAATACTTGAGAGCTCTTTTTTGCCACCAGTTGTCATTTGAGTCATTGAATCTTGCTTGGCACCTACATGTTCAGCCAGAGGTGGCATCCGTTTTCTCTGACAGCTCTCTTGTTAATTATTCTCTGCCAGCAGTGTAGTTGGAGCCAGTTTCTCTTCACCCCACAGGACCGTAGCTAAATAAGAACGCTCCGCAGCCAAACCAGCATGTGGAAATGACGGGCTGTATGTGGTTTGGTGGAGATTCTTTTTTCTTTTTCTTTTTCTGTGCCGCTTCTCAAAGCCTCTCTCCAAACACTCAACTTTCACAGTTTATTTTTCTTTAAATGTTGCCCAGGGGATGTAAGGTGTAAAAGAGGCTATAAAAGCACAACAAAATAAAGGACATTAAATCTTTGTAGTTTTTAAAGAGGCTTTGGTTAAATATATGAAGCCACGGGATTTTGTAATAACACAACTGGAAAAACAATGGCGCTTAAATGGTTCAACTTGAAGCTGAGTTGGATGGTCTGGGTGGCCCAATGAGGAAGTTTGAAATGCTGTGGTCTAGACAAAGAGGGACATGTAAGTGTGTCTGCCCGTCTCTTCTTAGGTGTAGCGTCTACTTGGGTGGCAAAGTTTTTATTATTATTAAGGATGAGCTGTCATGAATAAAAGCACATCATCTTTTTAACTGAGGAAAGTCATTGTTTACAGGATCAACACCAAAGCTGTATTGAATGAAAGGAGGAAAAGATGACTAATGTGAAGGGAAGCACTTCTTTGCAGAGAGCAAATGTTAAAAAAAAAACAAAAAACAAAAGTGTGAAACAGGCTGGCGTATCCTTCAGTGTTGGGTCTTTCACTTTTATAGCCTCCTCCATCTCTGCCCCACTACTCTCCTTTGTCTCCTCATCCATACTTGGACAACATATCTCGAGACACCACCTCGCCCACGCTTGAACGTCTGCGTTTAACATCTGTATTTGATATGTTGATTCTTTGCCCCAGAGACTGGCCACTGAAAGAACAACCTCTCCCTGCAAGTAGACATCCTGATGTAATCCAGCCCAGGGAGCTGTGAGCTTTTTCGTGTTTCTTCCAGACGGTCACAATGCCTCATAGGAACTATTGTGTGGAGGAGCTGTGGCCTGATTCAGCTCTTCACATTGTAGCTCAAGTCAGCCGGGCTGACGGGGCTTCGACGGAGGGCTTGCACAACATTTTTCCTACTTTGTGTCAGAGTCCCTGGCCTGTGGACATCCTGCAGGGGCCAGAAGAGGGAATGGGTTCCCCTTGCACTGTCTGTGTGGTCTTTATCCTTTACCTCGTGGCTGAGGAGAGCAGAGGAACGCCGCTGAATGCCTGACCAAGTCCTAACTGAGTCCAGTCTGGTGCTCAGAATTTTTTAAATTTTCTTTATTCAAGTTCCAAAATCGGCACTCTTTGTTGTGATAAAGTTTACTGAAGCAGCAGCTGCTGTTTCTGCTTCTTTGTATGACTTTCTAATCAGTGTCTAAAAGTGATTTGTGGCTTTTCTCTGCTGTCTTATTGTAAGATGACATGCATCAGTGGCTATAAAAGTTAGCAGTTAGAAAACTTTTCATTTGTCGTTTGTAGAGAATGTGTTATTTGATTTTGATTACAAAGCTGCACTATTGAGTTTTCTGGCATTTTTCTTTTGGTTACGTTTTGGACCTAACCTGCATTTAAAAACTTTGAATTTCTCTTTTTAATTTTGTGTTGAACTGTGCACTGATCATACAAGCTTTTCTCTATTTAGTATACCTGTTACGTAATTTCATCTCATGTACCCCCTGTCCACATTGCGGTCATTCTGCAGCATGTGGATGATTTCTGAAAGGACAAGTCCCGGTCATGAAAGATGTCTCAGCTTTTCACTGAAGACGAATGAGTTCTTGCATAATTTACAGGCATTCGTTAATCTGTCTGAGCTTTATACTTGTCCTCATCTTTTTTTTTTGTTCTTCTACTTCACATGCTTTTCTCAAACAATCATATTCTGTTCTCTGCAGTTGAAACCAGAAGTTTACATACACTGAAAAAAGACACATTTTTGTCTCCCTGTCTGAAGTTAAATCGGACTAAACCTCTCCTGTTTCAATTCAGTTAGGATTACCAAAATTATTTAATTTTTATTAATGTCACAATAATATGAGAGGGAATTTTATTTTAATTTCGTAGAGGTCAAACGTCACATACACAAAATGTTCTATGTCTTTAAACTACTTGGGGAAGCCCAGATGATGATGTCACCGCTTTGGAAGCTCCTGATAGGTTAACTGACAACATGCGAGTTCATTGAAAGCACACCTGCGGATGTATTTTAAGGCCATACCTCGAACACTCTGCTTCCTTGTTTGAAATCATGGGAAAATCAAAAGAAATCAGCCACGAAATCAGGGAGAATCATACCAACTGTGAAGCACAGAGGTGGCAGCATCATGTTGTGGCGCTGTGTTGCTGCAACAAGAACTTGAGCTCTTCATAAAATAGAACATTACATGGAAATATTAATGCAACATCTCAAGACATAAGCCAGGAAGCTAAAATGTGGGCGCAAACGGGTCTTCCGACTGGACAATGACCCTAAGCATACTGCCAACAACAAAGTCAATTACTTGGAGTGGCCATCACAAAGCCCTGATCTGAATCCCATCAAAAATCTGTGGGCAGATCTGAAAAGGCGTGTGCGAGCGAGGCGACCGACAAACCTGACTCAGTTATGCCAGTTCTGTCAGCAGGAACGGGCCAGAATTCCAGCAGAGTACTGTCAGAAGTTTGTGGAAGATTACCCAAAACGTTTGACCCAAGTCATGCAGTTCAAAGGCAATGCCACTAAATATTAAGGACATGTATGTACATTTTTGATGTCAAAGAAAGTAATATAAAATTTTCTAAGAAATTCTCTCTCTCATAATTGTAGCTTTAAGAACATGAAATAATTTCGGTAATCCTGAATGACCTGAAACAGGAGAGGTTTAGTCTTGATTTGACTTCAGACAACGAGACAAAAAAAAATGTTATGTGTCTTTTTGCACAGTGTATGTAAACTTCTGGTTTCAACTGCACCTTTTTCTCATTTCCAACAAAGTGACCACGAAACCAGACTGCGAAATGCATTAGTAAAATGTGTGCGTGTATACAAAATGCCTTGGCTCGGTGCGTAACCTCAGTTTCCCCTGATTGTTTATATATTTACAGGAGCTGTCAAGCTGTGGCTGGAACAAGAAGGAGAAGCACAGCTCTGCTCCAAATGTTGTTGCCTTCACCCGCAGGTTCAACCAGGTGAGACACATGCCTTCTTTGCACCGTAGGCTCATGCAGCACTATCGCCAAGGTGCATCAGTCTAATAAAGTGCCGTTGAGGTATAAGGAGACAATAGTTGCTCCGTCTGTATTGGCCTCTTCCTCCATCCTCCAAGTGCCAAATCAGCATAGTACCTACCCTAGAAGTAATTGTTTTTAAAGCTGCACTTGCCATGACAGCTCATCAGGAAGTCTGGATCTTTCTCTTGCTCGTCAGAGAGATATATATTTCTGTTTTAATTTATTTATTAATATAAAAAATATAAATTTGTAAGTAATCCCTGGGTGAAATGGGTCAAGGGGGAAGCCACCTTTTTCTTCTTCTTTTTTGTTTCCATCTTTAGCATCTTGCTGTTTATGGCATTCATGAATCTATTAATGTGCATGTGCATGTGTAGGTGTTTTGCATGCTCCTTCCGAGTCCCATGACGACAGCAACAGGAAGTTGTGGGTAATGATTCAAGGGGGCAGACATGTCCTTTAATCCACTTCCAGTGTTTTTGCCAGTCTCCTCTAAGACCCACTTTACTGCCCTCCAGTATAAATATGAGATGATCTAACAAGAATGTGTTGCTGTGGAAACTTCTCCATGTATAACAGATCCCAAACTGTGATTCAAGATGTTTGCTGCACTCATTTAGCTGCTGTGAGCCAAGGAAAATGAGCTTTTTGGATATAAAGACTTGGCTTGCAAGAGCAGAGAGTCCCAGAAAGCCCCTTTACTTGACTTGAAGCCATATTCTTCTTCCCTTTAGTTATTTTCTTTCTTCCACACTGATTAAACAGTCAGTGAAGTAGAAAATAAAAGGCCAGTCAATTTAATGCATTAAGATAACTATCCCGTTATTTTTCTTACATTTTGCAAATCCAAGTCAGTGACTTGGGTTGTTTCTATTCAGAAGCACGAAGGATGTTGGGTATCGTCCAAAAATAATTTAGTGTCACAGTTGATGCGTTAATGCACCATCAACTTAACTTTGAATTTTTACCTTGAAAGAGACCTCTATCAAATTTTTCATCTTTATAAATTCAGGAAATCAGAAAATGTAAAAACAGTCAGTGTTTTCCCTCTGAACCCTGGCTACAGTTTCTCATTTCAACAGATATCGCTGTCATTGTCGTGCTTTACTGGTACAATTTAATACTTTCCTTGCCTATCCTAACATTCAAAACATCACAACATATTCTTAACATAAAACCATGTGTGATAATAATCAAAACCCTCCTAAATCCATGGCCAGAGCTGGATTTTTAAAAGTGTCATGAACTTTTGTTCCCCTCACTCAAAATCCGTCTCCAGTCTAAGAGACCGTGTTTCGCTGCACCGCTCCATGAAGGATGACACTGGAAATTTAACCACAGTGGTATTTGCCAACAACCATGTTAATCAATTTCTCTTTTAATTAATTAGCGTTCTTATTTAAAATGGGGTTTAATTTAGCCAGAAGTGTCTCATTCCAGCTGAGTACACATAACATGCCAGCACCTGATGACTTGATGGACTCTGCCCAACTCGGTGAAACGCGACCTGCTTCATCACATCTCTGTGATCTATCAGTTACCTGATAGTGATGAGTACTGGGATTATTTCTGGAAGCTGCATCTCTTAGTAGTGAAGTGTCCTAGCAGCTAACTTGTTTACTGTTGGGACCAGCTGCAACAATGGACAGTGGAAACATTTTCTCTGCCATTTAAGCACATTGTGTGCTTATAATAATTAATCTAATGGCTTCTGCTTGCATTTGAGTCTCGCTGCTGTTTACTTCAATAACTCTGAGTGCAACCAGCAGTTCAGCTTTCTTAAATGGAAAGGCTCAGATATCATTTTATGAAGTATATTTGCATAAAAAATATTTGGATAAAATATCAACAAAATGCAAAATAAATGAATGTTGAAATTAGCTACACAGTCATGCCACTCCAAAATTGACTCCCTCGACTGCCCGGACATCAGGACATTAGGGATAAGCGACATCAGTTAGCTGCCAGATGTTAATTTGCATTCCTTCCTGCACGTCATTAATTTACTTGATCAATTGTTATCACCTTGTAGTTAGATCTGCTTCTACTTATTTATGATTATTGAAATGCTTGGGGCCTTGGAGCTCCATCTGGGCTGGGAGCCTTTGATATGCTCATAAGCCCATTGGTCCAAGTCGTCATCTTTGCTTTAGGACATGCTGTACAAGATTTGTAAAACCAGCTCTACGTCTGGAAAGCCTTCTCATTCAGGTGCACACATGCATTGATGAATGTATCGACTGTTCGGAAAACACTGCTGTCATGAGTGATCGCATCGCAGTGCACTTTTGGAGACGTGAAGTATATAGAAACATGCTCTGGAACTAACCCCATGGTGATTTTTGGAGACGTGCTGCGTCCAGACTGACCTCAGATATCAAGTTAGACCGCAAAGGAAAGTGAAAATGAAGCTGCAGTATGTTTTGCTTCCAGATGGGAATCACAGTTTCCAGTTATGGGAAAGCCTCTGTGCTGTTCAGTGGAGGTGTAGGGTCGGAGCAACAGTGCAAACTTCCTTTTCCCACAAGGTTGCTACCTCAACACAGGAGACTGACTAAGAAGCCAATCAAAGTCGGCCTCCACCATCTGTCAATTTTAATTACTAACTTGCTCCTTCTGTACAATCTACTTTAGGTGAATTGGTGAAAATTAAAAGCACCTGTCTCTTATTCTTTGTTTTTGTGGCTACAGATTGAACCTAGTTTGACGTGTGTATCCTGTTTATAAAAGTAGACTGGGAGTAAGAGGAATAGCTGGATGAACGTATGTCTTCACTCCTTAGCTCTTCACCTCTGTTCTAAAGAAAAAGCAAGTATTGGGACTGTTTCCAGGAGGAAAAAACACTAGGCAGAGACAGATCGGTTAGGTTTTGTATGCATTAAGTGTTGTGAAAAGGATGGAGAAACGGCTGCAAACACACACACTCTTCTTATTTATACACTTGCAGACGGAGAACACCTTGTAGTCCATTATTGGAGGAGTGTTCTCCACTAAGGCAAAGTGAATTATTCAAAGACAGGGATGCGGAGGGGAAAAGGCCTATGAAAGAGGTTGTGGTATGTTAGTCACAAGATGACAAGGAGGTGGTCAGACGGCATGTCTTATCAGAACACAATGTGCGGACAGCTGTGGGCCTTCAAAAACCCTTAGAAGCTAACTTGCATCCCCATTACCTCCTCTATTCTTTAGCTGTTCTCCCCTTCCCTGTTTCCATTCACTCCATCCCAAGAGCTTAAACACTGATTTATTCGCTGACTTGCCTGAATGTTTGTGTGTAATCAGACATTTGTCTTGCCAGCAACGTCTCTTAAGAGACAGATTTCTGACATCATTTGTAGTCTGGCCAAGTCGTCTAAACACGCACACGTGCACATGTGAATTCACCATTCTTCCCTCATTTTTCACTTTGCACATTTTTGTGCATCAACCAGCAGAAATTCTCAACCGAGGGTCTTGTTTTTCTTCAAGAGCTAATGTCTAATTGACTGTAATGGAGCTTTACTGTTAACAGTCCCATACTAGATTAATTGGCTGTCATGGTTTTCAGCTACTCTTGGCCCAAGAGTCAAGATCTCGGCTCTGCTTACTCCAAGTTGTTGTTTCTGACATACTCATTGTGCTTTGGATACCACGATGTATGATTGTTTCTTATGCCTGCTTTTTTTTTTTTTTTTGTAGCGAGCTTGTGGGTTTTTGGGGGGTTTCTTTTGTACTTATAACATATGGGTTTTTTCTGTTTTCTAGACAAGTTTCTGGGTGGTAAGAGAAATCCTCCATGCACAAACGTTGAAGATCAGAGCTGAGGTGCTGAGTCTGTACATTCGCACTGCCAAGGTACATGTGTCAGCTCCCAATACAACACAGTTTTTCCGTTTCCAGTGAAGTTTCACAGAGTAAACTCAACTGAATGTGCTTTTGTTGCCCTCTTAACTGTTTTTTAGAAACTGTGTGACATGAACAACCTCCATGCAGTCATGGCTGTGGTGTCGGGGTTACAAAGTGCTCCCATTTTCAGGCTTACCAAAACATGGGCGGTAAGTATATTTACCCTTCAAAAAGGTGAATAAAACCTAACGTAAATGATTTAATGAAGTAAGTGGAAGATGAAAAAACAAACACTTTAGAATATTCAGGAAAACAATAAATTCACACAATTTTATGGAATGATGAGCAGGCATATTCCATCACAGGAACTTTTCTTCTCTGGCATTGACTTTCTGAGGGGTTGACACTGTCTCCAGTGTTACACATTTGTTCCTCAGTAAAATACTGAGCTGCATATCATGTCTCTTTGCATGTTTGTTTGTTTTTTTGTGCATACAGACTTGATGTGCACAGTTCAGGACCTGTGTCCTTTTAACTACCATGCAAGAGGAAACCGACCTGCATCAGCATTCTAGATGAAGATATAGAGCTCACGTTACCATGCTCTGTTTTATTGAGTGTATTTTGTCTTTGTTGGTGTTGGTGCAGTAGTGCTGGCTGGCTCTTTCCATATATTCAGCAGCAATTCATTAATCAGTTCTCAAACTACCACTTATCTTCTTGATTTAGTTCCAAGTAGTGAAGTTAAATTTAAAAATTCCTTCTAATGTGCGTTCTTGCCCCCCTTTTGTCCCCTCCCTACGTTGTCTTCCTTCTAACCTCATAGTTATTGAGTCGAAAGGACAAGGCGACGTTTGATCGGCTTGACTACCTGATGTCCAAAGAAGACAACTATAAACGTCTGAGAGACTTCATAAGCAGCCAGAGCATGGTCTCTTGTATACCATACCTTGGTAAGCAGAGAAAAATTGATTTTGCAATCAAAGACCACTGCAGTCTGTGTGATCTATGAAGTTTGTGCCAAGATGCTTAAAACTGACCTTTTAAACTTAACAGGGTGTTTACAGTTTTATATGTTTACTTTCCTGTCAGGCATCTGTGTCTAACTAAGCAGATTGTGTGTGTGTGTGTGTGTGTGTGTGTGTGTGTGTGTGTGTGTGTGTGTGTGTGTGTGTGTGTGTGTGTGTGTGTGTGTGTGTGTGTGTGTGTGTGTGTGTGTGTGTGTGTGTGTGTGTGTGTGTGTGTGTGTGTGAGATCGTTGTGTCATGGATCGTTCAGTATGTCAGTCAGTCATGCTAAGTTCTTAAGTTTTTCTTTTCTCCATCCTTATTTTTCAGCAAGCAGCTTGTTTTAATTGTCACTTTTGCTTTCTTTCTCTTTTTTTGTACCCCATCATTCATTTGTCTTGACTTCTTCTTTTCCTTGGCTTCCATGAACGGAGACGAGTGTGTGCTGAAGATAAATTTGCTGTTTGTTTGGAAACTTGTCAAAGCCCCTTATTTCAGGAAAAAAACGCATGAATTAGTATGAAAGAGGGGGAAAAGTGTCCTTCTTTTAATACTTGAGCCTTTCTTTCTTTCTTTCTTCAGCTCCACAGTATGACATCACAAGAATCCCTTATGACTTGTGCAAGGAAAATGCCCAGGTCTGTGGTTTTACTGGTGTACAGTTTGTTCTTTCTTTGACTCTATGATGGCTGGATGAGTATTATGTTCTTTACCGCCACAAAATTTTTTTTGTTCTTTTGCTGTAAGGTTTGTTTCATAGCTAGTGCTGTGATTTGAGCATAGATATTTAGTACAAGCGTACAAACGAATGCACACAGACACAAATACCACAACGGGGTCTTTACAGAAACTTTTAACTGCCCGTTGTCCCGCCCACGCTCCGTCACGGAAGGCAGGTAATGACAGACTTCAAGACAAATGCAAATCCTGAGCTGTGGAATAGCACACGTTTGCCAGCATGACTGCAGGTCCTCTTTGTGTGGGCGGCAGTAAAAGCTTTCCATTTTCTAAACCTTCTGAATAATGTGTGACTAGCTGGTTTGAGTTAGGATGGGGTTTCTTTGTACAGCAGTGTCTGAGCGGGGTGGCGGGATGAGCTTCTCAGTTTTACACATGTTCATGTGTGCTGTGTGACCAGCTGGCTGTCGTGAGGGGTTAGGTGAGCCAAGTTGCCACAGAAGAGGAAAATGGCCACTCTTGCACCAGAGCTTTTCCTTTAATCATAAATGCACCTCGTCCCTCAAACCAGAGCGCTGGTTCCAGAGTATCACTCCTCAAATACATGTGGGGTTGTGTGTAATTGTTACATGCGGGGAGATTTTCTTGTGTTTGCACATGTGCTGACCTTAGTGATTACCAAACAAAGTATCTGTTCAACTTGGGTTTAAGCCTAAATTAAAGCCCACAGCAGGGTCTTTGAATATTTGTGTGTTTTTGTTGGGTCTTTTTCCCCCAGTGTCTAAAAATACCACAAGATGCTTTGACTTCTAGAACTTTTTTTTTTTTTTTTTTTTTTTTTTTTGTCATGCTTGTTTCTGTCTTTGCTCCATTTGAATTTTTGAAAGTTTGATGGATATCTCTGGTGAAAACAGGTCTGGAGAACTAGCCATGTGTCTGCCCTGCAGTAAGTAACACAGTGTAGGTTTTTCCCTTTTTTTTTTTTTTTTTTTTTTTTTTTTTTTTTTGTTTTCGTGCATGTTCAACGCTGTGATCTCTGACCTGCTATTACGGCTTGGCAAACACAGCTCGCTCTTATTTCTACTCACCACAGTACGAGTCTATTGAATGTTCAGATGAACTTGCTCTTGTTCTCCAGTAAATCACTTAAAAACAGAGATCCCTTAGAAATGTGGTACTGCAAAATGTTAACTTAACAGTTCTTTCTGTACACAGCATCAGCCGTGTAGGGAAGGCAGCATAACAGCGGCAGCCTTGGTTTCCCATCACTATCAACTACTAAATTTCTGTGCCCAAGTGCTTTTACAGTACTCGTAGTCCTGTGGACCTTTTTACATGAGGAACAAACATTAACTTTAAGCATAAAACATGCAGTCAAGGGTATTTGCACATGTTGAATTACAACCTGCATGCAGTTATAAATGGATGAGTATTTTAAAATGGAAGATTATGTGCTGTGTTAGATGAATGAGTGAGTGAGTGAGTGAAAAATACAAAGGACATGCTTGGGACTTTTCTGAATTATGCGTTTTGGCCTTCATTAATGGAGAGAGATTTTGCAGAAGGATGGAATTGAGCACAAATGGTCCCGCTGGTTCTGCTGACTAGGGGTTGCTGTGGGACACAGACTAAAGTGTATCCAATAACCAATGTAATGGAAAACACTGGGATTACAGTGGGATATGTCTCAGATCAAAGCAGTCTGCCAAGTGAGGGGTTGCTTCCCCACTGGATCCTATAAGTCACACTCCCCTGTGTCACAGGCTAGTACAGCCAGTCCTGCTGAGTTCTAGTGTCTAGAAGTGCTGGGATGTACAGTATTTCACATGTCTGACAGCAAGCCTGTCTGTTAAGCATAACTCTGGGCTTGGCGTTCAACCACATAGTGTTGACTGAAGTGGTGTCCTCCTTAAAGGGGTGCAGCATTAGACGGCTCATATCTCTTCTGACTTAAAGCGCGTCTGGGGGAGACTGTAATGATGGAAGCTATCATTTTCAAGATATGTGGATTTTTCAAGCTGGTTTTATGTCTTTTGGTGGCGTAATGTAAAAGGAATGTTCCCTTCTGAGTCTGCTCCAGCTGTCCCTTGCATTTTATCGTTTTTAATTTCTTTTGCTTTGATTTTCGTCTGAATGTTTTAGTAGCAGCATCAGTTAATGTCCTTCCTAAAACTTTCTGTGATGCAGTTCAGTTTACGTGTGAAAAGCTGTCATTTTCCTCTAATTTCTTTCAACCCCGTTCTTCTTTTCTGAACTACTGAAGTGTTTACCCTGCCCACTTTTCTTTTGCTCCTTTTGTTGAGTTGAGTTTTTAAGTCATCCGGACCCTTGTCAGTTCTGACAACTTCCAAAACACTAATATCAGATCAAATATAATGCTGTGTCCTAGGTAGTTTTGCTATTTATTCATGCCGCTTTTGTCTCACTTACACAGACATGCTGCCTGTCTAACAAACGGTAGTAAAAACTGAAAGACCACTTAATATTCTTGAAAATATTTTATTCTGGTTGGCTGGCAGGGCATGTTGCATGTTCTCCATGCGCAAGTCAACTAGACATCCTCTCTGGAGTATTTCTATTTTATGTTTGTGTGTTTCTGTTCAAGTGTTACTAATGTATATCTACACTGGCGGAAACAAATGTTACAGGAATAGATATATAATGGCCATGTCTGAGTACGCCTGCTATAAATACACTGATAAATTACAAATAATGGCAGAGTAACAACACTGAACACTTGGCCTGAGTTAAATTGTACCTCTTAAATTAACTTTCACAAATAAATCCAACAATATTTACACACCAGAGCCAGCTCAGCCATACGCACAATGGACAAGCATATAGTGACACAAGTTCATTCCCTTTTGGGGGGTGTAAGAAACCCCATAAGTCCAGGAATTCCCAGAAACAAATGGGCTGTAGATTAAGGCCTTTCCGTCATGGCTTCATTTTTCAAGTGTTCTGTTTAACACAAGTCAAAACATCCATTTTCATGCTGTGTGACTTACCTCAGTAAATCAAGTGCACCACGGTAAGGGAAGCACTATTTACACTAAATCAACATTAGCTGCTCAAAAGTAATCTGTTTTTAGTTAATGACCATTTTCCTTTTATTATTTAAAGTCTCAAGAAGACAGAGTAAAGTAGGACACTTGGGAGTCAAATGGCATGTTCTCAGGGAGCGTGGTGGGTTCGTTACTGTCCAAATTGATGGGTGAGCAGAGCACTTACTTGGAGAGGACAATTGAACGGGTGTTCATCGCAGCCCCGACAGAGACTTGTGGCGCTGTTTCTGTCCGTGCCCCTGTCTCTTTTACAAGGCTCTTTTATACAATGGCAGAAATTCCCAATTCCGTCTTTAACATAACATAAATAGGTCAAAGAACATCAAACTGGAAATGGGGGTGTGATTGATTAAGATTTCAGTCGATTGGTCGGATCATGAGGCGGACAGACTTGAGAGAGTAGAAGCCACCTCCGTATTCTTCCCAAAAGATCCCGTCCTGAAATTTGCTTCGGTAAACTCCCCCGCTGTACCACACGCCGTTCAGATTGGTCTGACCGCAAGCATTGTACCACCAGCCACCCTTATGGAAATGGGCACAATTACCTAAAAAAAAGAGCAGAATGCCAGAGGATCAGATCTTTATGTGCATCCAGCGATTCATTCGAAGCTTTTTGAACCAGTACGTTCACCTACCAGAGAAGGCATCTCGGTCACGATCGAGCGTAGTGAACTGTTTGCCGTTGTGACTAGTGAAGGAGTCCCCAGCATTGCCCTGATAGGTGCCCAGCCTCAGCCGGTAACCCTCGCTCTCTGACTCCAGGTGGAAGCTGCTGTACTCGGCATACACCTTCTTCCCTGTCCAGTCTTCCAGCTCTATCATCAGCTTATAGTCTCCCTGTTTGGCCAGGTTAAAGATGTTGTCCAGCCCAAGCCAGTGCTCACCATCTATGTTGCCAAAGCCTTTCTGTAAGAGACAGGCTCCACATCATATTTTATTCAGTTGTGTTTTATGTTGAAAACTACACATTTTTATTAATAGGTGTTCAGTAAAGACATCCATATCGCAAAAATACATACTGTAGCCTTCACCTCTTCAAAACGTCAAAGGAAGCACTCTTCCTTTGCTTGTTTAGATCACATCTAAACAGCGAAGCTGACACAAGGCAAGGAAAAGATGAGATGACGTCACGACCATTGAGGTTCAGAGTGGAGTTTGATTTACTTCTCAGACCACTATGGTTCCCGGATTTGGATTAGGTTTATTTAAAGGAAGGTCCTGGGATAGAGATCTTTGCAACAGTTTCAGTGTGAGGAAATCCACCGCTAAGCTGTTTACAAAGTATTGGAGCAAGTGCTTGTTCCGTAACCGAGATATGAGCTACCACGTTTGGTCACTTCTCGGAAAGTTGACTAATTTATGAAATTTAAACTTTTGTCATGCCTTGCATTTACTTTTGTTAAACGTGATACTCCTTTTGTGAACTTGCCTTGTAGTTGTCCCAGTTCCGAAAGAAGTTAACAGAGCCATCTCGTCGTCTTTGCAACACCGTCCAACCTCCGTTGTCAAGGCTGTGTTCACACCAGGCCTGGATCAGCTGGTCACTGTTGTCCGTCTTAAGTAGGTACATCCCACTGGTGGTGTGGCCCGCCTGTCGCACCTGGAAACAGTCCCTGAAAGGACCTGTGGTTTGAAAGTTAGGTTGAGATTTGTTATGTTTGATGGTGTATCAGAATATCATTTAAATCTCTACATCATTGCTATTGGATTTACAAAGCTCATAATCAGTTTGTTGAGAGAAGAAAGGGAAAAATTGTTGAGAAGGAACGTCTGCAAGACTTAGTGGTTTGAGGACATGTATCAGTATTGGAACATCAAGTATACCTGCTCCATCTCGTCTGTTGATTTTGTGGGCGAATGCAGAGAACAAACTGCGGTCAAACAATGTCTTTACAGTAGTAGTGAACCTGTTTAGGGTGCTGGGGTGTTTTGATGTGTCATCGTCTACTGAGAAGTTTTATTTTATGTACGGCCTTTCATTCAAATAGAAAAAAAGAACTTGTAAGAGTTAAATCTCACACTGCTTTTTCATGATTTCAATCTCTGTGTCTCAAGTTCTGTCATCAGAGTTCCTGCTATTTTACCTTTTTGGTATTGTTTCCTTACCGAATGTTTTCATCTCTTTTCATTTTATTTATTTATTTATTTTGTCTTTTCCTCCTTGGAGGTTTTCTTTTAAGTATTCTCTTTACTTTTCATTGTTGGTGCTCAACCTCACTGAAAGGTGGGACAGTACTCATGAAAGCACGTTGAATTTATTCACACTTTTTTAAATAATTTGAAAAAATATATTTTGCAATTAATCATAATTTCACCATATTCAATTACTCCCCAACAGACCCTGTTTTATTTCCTTCGATGCTCTAAAAGATCTCTTTAACCGTCAGGTTCCCCGCCATCCTCTAATCGCCAGTCAGAATACAACAGCCTGAACCAGGTTTTAGGAGCCATTTCCAAGTAGCATTCCAACCTTGCAAATTAGATTCATATTAAGGATGATCTTTTTCAGATGTCAGAATGATTCAGTCTCCGGGAGACGAGCGGTAGCTTTGGAGAGGAGCCTTGTTTATCTTAAAGAATTTTTATCTGATTTGGTGGTTTTCTGCAAGGGCCCGAGGCCTGATGAACTTAATTAACCATCATACGTATACTTTGACTAATCCTGGCTCCCACGTGTCTTCTAAGGATGGTGTAAACCTGACCAAAGCCATGCAGTAGGTAAATGTATCCCCTTTCTGTGAAGTCTTTCAGTGCTGTTCAAAGCACTAATTTAGTACATATGCTCAGTGCTGTGCAACCAAGTGGGAAAACAGGAATGTATGATTTCACTGCACTTTGTAGCATGCCAAGGAAGTGCCAAATGTGCCTCAGAATTACCAACTATTTTGAGGAAATGCGTGTTGAATTGCAATCCTTAGCTAATTGCACTTAAACATTTGTGTGTTCAACTGATTTGCACAATTGCTAACAGTTATTTAGGACATTTAGGTTTTAAAGTGATCCAAATGTGCTCGTATTTCTCTACCATCCTGCACCATTTGACACTGAAAGTAATACATACCATCAGAGGTAAGCGTTCCCTGTGGTGGTGGAGGATCAATCCCGAAGGGGCTTGCAGTAGGTAACTCCCTGTGTGATCCTCGTGTGAAGGCGCGGTTGTTATTGTGTGTTTGAATCTCATTGGTGAATCGGTTGTTTACTGGTATGTTCTGTGGCACCACCTTGACCAGTGGAGGAACTGGGGGCAGTTCAATGCGTGCCCGTGTCCTCAGACATTGCTCCTCTAGTGCAGAGATGAGAATGGACTGGTTATTGACCACCTCAGCCATCATTGCATACCGGGACTCCAGCTCCTTGTACCTTGAAGACAGTCGCATCATCTCTGAGGTCACATTTAGGACGCGGTTCTCCAGCTGAGCCAGCTCCAGGGAATTGTCTCTCTTCCTGATGATCTCATGCAGCAGCTGCATGTAGAGCTGGGTCACCCTCGAGTTCATGTTTCTGCTTTCTTTCCGCAGCAGCTTCATCTCATTCACCAAGTTACCGTCTACGTCCACCACCAGCTGCAGAGTCTCTATCTCCCGCCGCTGTTTGTTGAGCACCTCCCGCACATCTGCAATGTCCATGCGAGTCACTCTGTCTTTGTCTGGCTCTGGGCCTGTGGTGCTGGCACAGATTGGACCTGATGACAGATACAAAATGTTTAAGAGATTAACAAGAAGCTATCTGGGCCTAGTGTGGAGCATAATGTCAGGATACTGAAGATGTGTTTCTTGGAGAGACCAGCGGTACCTGTGATTCTCTGCTGAGGAACCAGGAAGGTATAGGAACACTTTTTAGCATCGGCATCCAGTGCAGCTCTTTTACTCCTTTGGAGAGAAGGCTCTTTGGTTCTGCGAGCTTCCCTGGAACTTCTGCAGTAACTTTCCTCCCAGAGGGAGAGGCAGAGCATGGCACACAGGCTCCACATCAGCCCCTGCATTGCTGCTGGCTGGATGGATTGATGAACAGCAACTAGGGCTCCCTCCAGGCCTCCCTGAATACAGAATACAGGACCTTAGTCTATTTTTTCTCCTTATCTACTAACAAAAGGTTTGAAACCAGCAGTATACTTTTCCCGAGCAGATAAGAACTACAATGTGCTTATAACAACCTTTTTTTTTTTTTCGTCCAAGCACCACTTAAGGCACTGAAGCAGACCTCCACAGGATTTTATATATTTAATGTGTAATTATATTTTCTGTCCAGCCAACTGGATGAGGTCTGTTTTATATCTTAGATAAATTCCCTGTTCACAGACCGCTTGTTTCCAAAGTTCTGTCAGTTTCCACCCGACAAAGAGGACTTACTCACAGATGCTGTCTTTGCTTTATATTTGGTTTTTGCCCATATTTGCTTCCTCTTTCAAATTCTCAGAATTACATCATTTTTATTACAATGATTAACTAACTATGACCCTTAGCAGTTTTTACTTTGTAACCTTTTTTAGAAATGGTCAACATGTTGACGGCTAGAAGTCTTCATGCTCCTGAAAAAGTGGTTAATTTTTCAAGTTAATACATAAATAAAATTAAAAAGGAAAAAAAAAAAAAGGAAAATTGCCTTGGCCACATAAAAAGAATAAAATACGGAGGGTTTTTCCAGCCTTTTTCCAGCAAAAAGGCACGTTGTAGTCTCATGTCAGTTAGTATTGGCCATGAGTCCTCTCTAGAGGTGGAACGAGCTGGACGGTCATGTCTGCAAAATGTTTCCTCCTGTACATCACAACCCGTCACCAAATCTGTTTTCACCTCCTATTACTATTACTTCATCCATACTTCTTTAGTAAAGGCAAAACAGAAAACTAAAACATCAAGCGAGTGAAGCAAGTTGAACAAACATTTATCAAGTAAATAATTTTTTCATATCCTGCACTTTTTATCATTTAAAGTTTGTTTCAAAACATCTGCAGAAAATCTTGATGAAGGCATGCATATGTATATCAGTAAGCCAGAAGAACAAGATGTTTAATGTTACTTTTGTTTTTTTTTTTAAGTAAAAGTCGTATAAACAATAATTTTAATTTACTTGTAGTCTTGATTTATACATATTTTTTTTTTTTTTTTTTTTTAGACCATTTTGACATTGGCTTCTGTTTATATTTTTTCATCATCGTCAGCAAGGAAACTACACGACTAGAGATCACAATATTTGTCGCATCAATGCCATTAGTATCATGGTATTTAGGGAAATCTTAGTCGCAGGGTGTTCTCCTACAATTTTGTCTGACACTGACCCGGGAACTTGTTCAGTACCGCCCGCTCCTATCCCGTCACCCTCCCCATGTAAATCATACTGACCCCAAATACCAACGCGGCTTCCTGTGAAACGGCTTAAAAGAGATGTCGGGTAGGAGGTAGTATTTGTGTTTCACTTGAAAGATTTAACAAACGCACATGCCAAACTAGTCTCTACAGGGCTGTGTGTCAACATATTTAAAAAGGAAAGGAAAAAACAATGTGCAAACCACTTTCTGTTCAAGTATGAGGGGCAACTTGATGCACCGTAGCGCTTCATTCTTTATTCTGAGTTTAGTTCTGCTTTTATCAGTACACCAACAGGACCAGGCGCATTTATGATACTGCTCCATTTAACACCTGGTGTAAGGCCAAGAGTCTTTAAACTCTTCGATTTAGTCCCGGTTTTCGCCCGGCCCTACATCGTTTAGGCGTACCCCAGCCCTGAGACTCTGGCCCTGTGTGTCATATGACGCCATTGTGGTTTTTCAGGAATTCTGGCACTCATGTCATTTGGAACAATGTTGAGAGGAAACAGGATTACAGTTAGTACAGCAGTATGTGTGTGTGTGCAGGAGGGCTGTGTGTCTGCATGCAGTCTTTATGATATGTGTAAGCTTGTGCGTCCATCTGTATGATTGAGTACTGTGTGTGCGTGACTATCCAGAGACGTTATTCATTTTCATGGTCGGCGTTTTTTTGGTTGTTTTTTTTTTTTTTTTTTTCCAGCAGCCAGCGTGTCTGACGGTGTAACCAGGTACTGTATCCTTGCTGACCTCAGTGAAAGCTGCTAATGACTTTAGCAGCAGCATCAGCACTTTTCCTTCTAAACTATGGCTGCCCCTTTTTTTTTTTTTTTTTTCCCCAAAATTTTTATTTCATTTATTTATTTTTGTTTTTAACCTTGTTGCTGCCATCTCCAAAGACGTGTCCATTTATATGGAGCAGATACAGTTGCAGTTCATCCATCAGCTATTACAAGCATCTGTTCTTATTTCTTTCTTGTCATGCTCCTTTTTTTTCTTTGGTGTATTTGGGTTATTCCTCCCTTCTCTGCGTCTGTCCTCTTGAGTCTGATTCCCTCCTGGGCGGTTGGTCTGAGTATGAGGGGCCTAACCTCTTTCATGGAACCCCAATATTTCAAAGACATTCCAGGAAACACCGAGAGGTCACTTGATGTGCCATGAAGGTACAAAGTTTAGTGTTTTCTCAGAATAGGCAGTGAGGCTCCTTTTCTTTAACCTCAGAAATATCAAAACCAACAGATGAAGTGTTTCAGGACTGTGAAGGCCATCAGATGGGAAGTATAAAGGGCTTACCTTTTTTATCTGGCAATGTCCTTATGCCAATACATTACTCTCATATTTTGTTAGAATGGAAATTGGTATGAAATTTTGCAAGCATAAAGCTGCATTCAAAAGAAAAGAAGCAGTTTTTATTGTATGGTCTGTCTCTTTTTTTTCAGTCATGCTTGACCGACTGGTCTGCATCAACAAAGCTTGCAGGGGAATTATGTATGCAGTAGTAGTGCACATCTGGTGCGCTTTAGATTCAATAACAATAGGAGCAAGATATTAAAGTATCTAAGTATCTGTGCACATGTGAAAACACCTTTTTTAGTGATTCAATTATTATCTTTAATGCATATGTGAGCATTTGTAATACATTTTAAAACACAATAGTATGGATTTCCTTCCCTTTATCAGAGAAGGGTTTCCAGCTCACAGGTAGAAGTGCTGCTGGATTTTTGTTGCCATGTAAAATAATTGTGCACACAGCTTAAAGCTCTTTTGCTGTACGTTCTCATTGTAACAGACGATTCACGGGCTACACGTAGTTTCGTTTCTTACAGCCTGTGATCTAAAAGGTTAGCAGAGTTGGTAGTAGGTTAAGGCGAGATGAGCTCAGTGGTAGTGGAAAGTGGGACACGGCTCTTTCTGCTTTCTTGGCTGAGTGAAATGAACAAAGCTTGAGGCAGATCCACTCAAAGATAAAGTACCCGCATTTGCTTTCTCTTCTCTAGCTTTAGCTTTCCGTCTAATGTGTGTTTAATTTGCAAAAGCCCTCTTCTTTCCTTTCCTATTCTTTTGATGAATTCTTTTCCTTCGTCTGTGTGAGAGAAATACCAACTATAGCAAATAAAGGTATATGAATGTCAAACTCATGTTCCCTGTGATGCTGATGGGATTTATTAAATTTCTTGCTGGGTCTATTTTACTAATAAATAGCATATTTATTCCCATAGCAACTATGTGCAGCCAATGAAATGATGCCTGAATCAAAAGAATTTGCAGTAGTCAGCTGAGCCTTGGCCAGTGTTTTGGAAACACTTTTGAACTTATTAATCTTCCCTATTGTTCCTCTGGGTCCTCAATCCCTCATAATTCCCAAGAGTAAAAAAAAAGATGTTTGACAGGTTCTCTAATTTTCCTCCCCCTCCCCCCCGTGTCTGTGTGTTTCTCAGTGCGCTTCGGGACATTTTATTCTTGTTTCAGTAATAGGAAGAGTCTAAGGGCAGAGCCTACTTCCTCTGGTCCTTTACCACACACGCTCTTCCAGCTGGGGCCTAGACACAACCATTTCTCTTTGTTTAAACCTATTAAACGCTGTCACCCTGCAAAAGTAAAGTTTGCGTCTACAGCCCTGGCTGTACACTGCCTGGCTTTATGGTCTCTGTCCACTGTGTTTGGTATATGAATGATGTCCCGTTTGAGATGAACAAGTCATCTGTTTTTGTTTTGGGTTTTTTTTTTCCCTCTTAAATTAATTATTATCATTTCAAAGAGCAGTGCCATCTTTGCAGATGTTTGGAGTCCTTCACACAGGAGAAAAAAAACCCAAATGTTAACGCCTCTATATGTCTGCTTATGTTCAGAGACGCTCTTATACACATACAGACACACAATGTGAAGTGACGTCAAGCCAAAGAACTATTTCATATTTGTCTTGGCTTGCTTTTTTTCTTTCTTTTTGTAACCGCTCACTCACTACTGCCTTGGATCGCCGTGTGGCAGCTGATGTTGTACATTAATCCTGATTAGCTTTGTGCCTGAGTAGGATACTGAAATAAATATTTTCTGCTTGTTGAAAGAAAGGATATGATCAGAGGACTCATTTAACAAAACGGCTGTTTATATTACTTTTAGACAGAAATTAGCTCTGAATTATTAGTTAAACAGCTTAATGAATGTGGTTGCATCCACAGACAGCCATGTGGTATTCGCACGGCCTCAGGTTACAGTGTTTTTAAATTGGCAAAAAGCCTTTTGACATGGAGTAAATAATTTTAAACAGAACCAACGGATTAATATGCAATACATGGAAATCTGACTCACTGAAGGGATCCATTTACAGTTGAAGAAAACCTAAACTGAGATCTTTATACCCATGAAATACTTATAATACTTGTGTGCAATTTCTCTAAATAAGTTAAAAGACAACAAATTATGTGAATAAAATAGACCTGCAGATAAAATCCAGATAAAACCAATAAACAGCCTCCAACTAAGAGTAAACAAATGTATTTAATCCAGTGAATCAACAAGCACAACTTCTAGGTCTGTGTTTGCCAGGCTGTAATTAAAGGGGATTCAGACATTGTGCCAGGAAGTTATAAAATACAGATCGAGAGTCGCTGCATGCCATAAACGTGTCTGATCTGTTGGTTTCAGTCTTGGGGGTGTTGGTGTCTCCTGCTGGGATTTACCAATTCTGATGTGTCAGTTTCTAGCCTGATGGATTGCAGCTTAGTAAGTAAGGAACAATAGACCTGGCTAAAATTTATTAGGATTTTTATAGTAAATGTTTTTCCCAGCCCCAAAATTCCTTGATTCCAGCCATCTGGTCTTCAGACTTTCCCACAACAAGTCCAAAATGCCCCATAACACATAGCACACCACTGGTCAGAAAAAGGGGAAAACGGGGGAGAGCAAAGGAGAGGAGTGAGGTTAGAGGAAGCAACAATAAACAGCAGCTTTGGTTTACGTGACGACATGGAGATCATCCAGCTTAAGAGTACGGCCAGAGAGCGACTCCTTCCAACCTGACACCCGGAGATGATGTTACCAGCCACTGTTTGCAGCTGGATAACCTCCC
Source organism: Xenentodon cancila (assembly GCA_014839995.1). Classification (NCBI taxonomy): domain Eukaryota; kingdom Metazoa; phylum Chordata; class Actinopteri; order Beloniformes; family Belonidae; genus Xenentodon; species Xenentodon cancila. The sequence continues at coordinate 20,584,311 of CM026206.1, forward strand.
CATATACATGCTGCATGAGTATATGTGCGTCTGTCTGCACCTGATGAAGCAACTGGTAACATACTCTTAACTGGAATTGACAGCTGAGATGTTTTTGTGGTTTCAAGTATGAGATGATGCATCTAAAATCTGGGCCAACAATCAGCTGTGGTGTAGAACACAGCGCTTTGAAAAGCCCATAAAAGCATCTGACATTAGAAAGCAATTAATGAAAACAAACAGCGCACTCACACACTGTGGAGTAATTGACAATAAAGAACAACCCATAAAAGCCTCACCTACAAAAATGAAAATGACTTGCAGAGATCTAAGCACTGCTACCAGTTGCATCATGGGATGAGGGATGCCAATGGTGCGGCTGTTCGGCTCTTATGAAATGGGCTGGCGATGAAAATCGTGGCCGATTATAAAGAACTGCAGAATTTTGAAATTGATTTACATGTAATATTTTCTGTTTCTCCTGTGTATCGCCATAACCATATAATTTACGTACTTTGTTGAATATCCTCACAATCCTGTATTTGGGAAGCAGTGAAAAACCCCAAAACCTCCCTGAGGCCCTGTGGGCCCCCATCTGTTTTGGGTCTTCTGTATAGAAACTCTAAACATGTGGGCTGATGTTGGGGTCAAAGGTCTATATGTGGGATTAGGGCGCAGCCCCACCCTTCCTCTACCTCACCCACTCGCTCATCCGCTCCGCAAATCCAGCAATCAATCGGTCTTTGTGAGAAGTGGGTCTACCCCCCACACACACACTTCTTAAGGCACAGCACACACAGTGACGCACAGCTGCTCTGTTTTGTGGTGGGTTTGTAGTGTTGAAGCAGGCAAAGTTCAGATAAGATGTGTTGTCTGTCTTATTTTGTCAAGAGAAGATTTCTTAACTGTCCGAGACCCTCCTCCATCACCCTCTGACAATCATCTTGCTTTCCCAAAACAACCACACAGCTGGCCCCTCCTGCAACACTTCTTGTTTGTACACATACCATAAAATGTACACATACAGGAGGAATATTAGTTGTGTATTAATATTAATTGTAGCCCATTATTGCATATAACTTTTAACTGGTGTCTGGCGCTTACCCAGGATGACCGCTCGCCAACAGGTGGCAGTTTCTTTTTTGTTTAGTTTTTTTTATTGAACTGGCAAAAAGGGATAATTGGCTTTGAAGAAATGTTTCAGTGTGGAAGAAAACTGTAGGAGAGTCAGGAAAGAGAGGAGAGCCAGGAAAAAGGGAGCATTAAATAGTTGTCACGTTTTGTTTGGCTGGATATTGTACATTTTCAGATTTAGGAGGGAACTTGTAATTTCTCCTACATCCTCTTTGCCGGTACATATTTCTTGTCCGTGTCACACGTCACCTTAATGACATGTCAGACTGCTCATATTAGCTGAATCAACACAAAAGAACATGTCAATTTGCTTAAACAGCATTGCCCTTTTCATTCCTGCTGGCTCCACTGAGTTACATGCCTCCCCTTCTCGTCTTTTCTTTTTTTTTTTTTTTTTTTTTTACACACCGACCCTCTGGCTGACCTCTTGCTGCCTGTTGTGACCCGTCCGTTCAGCTGTGTCCAGGACCTCATTAAGACTATTCTAAATAAGCTCCACGGTGTTGTTATAGGCTTTACTTCAACTTTTGCTGTCTTCTGGGCTCTTTGCCTGTAGATGTTTTACTGTTTTTGTAGCTCCTGCTCAAGCACAACTTTCCATGCAGGTTTGAGTGAGTTAGAGATATGTGTCCACCTTGTTTTCCTGTGGCTGGACCTAACCATGTGTGGTCAGCCGTGGTTTTGCACAAATTCATGGCTGCATTCAACATGTGTTGCCCTTGTCTGCTTCTGTGTGGCTATTTAGTTTTAAATTGATAAGATCAGCTGACCATAACACATCTGTGTCTGTGAGAGGTCAGCACACAAGCGCAGGCTTAACCTGCCACAGTTGATCGGCGCTGGCTGGGTCAGCTATCAATCATCTCGTGCATTACCAAGACGCCTGCGGCAGAGCGGCTCGGGGAGGGCCCTGAGCGCATGGGTCTGACATCACTTCATCAATAATTATTAGTTCGTCCAGAGAGTTTTTAAAAGTTTAAATAGTAAAGACTTCATAGTGAGGTTGGGGGCTAAGAGGATGGTTAGTTTTTGCCTCGATTGGTGGTAATGACTCATTTAAAGCCTTTTCCCACCTCTTTGCACTTGAAGCTCAGGTGGACCTGACGGCCGAGCACTCGCGCTGCAGCACGGAATGTTCTGGACACGTCTCAGACAGCTGTTCCTGCCCCGATTTGTCTTTTTGCCTTTTTCTCCGCTCTTCCAGTCTGAGTTATTAGAGGTATTGATATTATGATTTATAACTCTGAAGGAAAAAGTGATAAAGCTCTTGGAATGTTTTATCCTCGTAGTTCATTTCAAACTTTCACTTTTTGAAGTGCGTGTCTCTCATGGTCATTTACAGCATTCACAGATGTGGCTTGGTAGCGAAGGGAATGTTTTCCACAGATCCCACAACACACCAGTCAAAAGTGGGGGGAAAAACGAGGACCGCTGTAAGTGGCTGATGTGGAAGCACGCCAGAGTGATTAGAGTTCCAAGTTTTTTGATCTCATGGCGAGGTCGTGACAGAAATATCTCTTGTCTGCAGGGTGTGTTTGACAAGGGGTGGGGTTAGAGTTGGCTTCCAGTGAATTATTAGGCTTTTTATTTCTGCTAACACAACCAAGCAACATGAAATTATAAACTCTTCATAGAAACAGAAAGCTCTTTTTTAAGGACTGCAGGTTACAGTGCTTGTCAGAGTATCTCTGGAGCAAGGAGGACCATGTGTTGAGGGGCATGTCACCACCTCATTATGGGCAGTCTTATTGATCTAACCCTTCACTAGGTGAGCTTAGCTCCTTCCCTGCACCCCGGGCTCAGATGGTGCTGTATCAGGAAGCAAGAAAGCCGAGAAAAATAAACACGCCTGGCTCCAGAGCTCAAATCTCTCCATCTGATCAGATCAGTTACCTCAAGCCTGGTTGTGAAATGGCCAACTTTATCTTTCTTTCCTCTAGCTTTGTTTCTTTTCACAAGAGTGTTTTGTAAATTTCAGAGAAAAAGTAATATTTCGGTCTCTTAGGTTTAAAAGAATGGACTTATTTGAGTTGAGTAACTTTGTTTAATTTACTTAGTACAGAACAGATGTCAGCTCTGACCCTGCACTCCAAAAGTGCCAAAATCACCAGCTGCAATACTATTTTTGCCTTTTCTTTACAGATGTCATCTTACACTTGCAAACTCCTTACTGATCTTGCACCCAGTTGCATTTGTCTTCGTAGCATGCCATACAAAGAATAATTCAAACTCGAGAAGAGAGCCATAGAAGCGTTGCTAAATGTTTCTGTCTGGAGTCCCAACTTTCAGTCACGAAATGTCCCAAGCTCTGTCAGAGCTCCCGCAGCTGTCCATACACACACACACATACACACACACACACACACACACACACACACTTGCATCCAACTTACATATACACACAAACAACCAACCGTGCTGATGTGTAGCTACACATTCCTGCAGCAAAATTGAAAACAGATCAAACTTTTACCTCTTTGTTCCCAGTAGTGAAATGGGCTGTGTTCCTGCAGTTATAGTTTCACGTGTGTGTCGATTTGTGTCTTCACGGAGCTGACGTTCCCAGGACTCATTTCTCTGTCTCTCCTTGTCCCAGTCTGCAGAGGTGCTCTTGTACACTCACTGCCCTCTGCTCTGTATGTAGCTGCAGATCGCAGGGCTTTAGTCAAGGCCCTGCTTCCCACAGTGGAATTAGCTGTCCCGGAGCTCAGGCTGTGGCATGGTTCAAAATCCGGCCACTTCAACAGACTGAGCTCCAACCACTGATGCCTCGACTTTTTCACAAAGGATGGGGGAACCTAGCAGAGGGAGGGAGGGGAGGAGAAGAGGGATGAGGGTGTGGGTGTTGGAGAGGCTTTTTTTTTTTTTTTTTTTTTTCCTTCTTCCTCACTTTATGTTTTTTGGAGAAGTCCAGCCTACCTCTGATGTCACTCTGATGGAAAAAAGACACATAAAAAGAGACAGATCAGCCTCATTAAATTTTAAGTTTCCCATCCCCAACAATGACGGTCACGGTTCTCGTGTAAAGGAAGTGGTTTGAGTGAAAGGAGTCAAGACCTTTTGAAATTCAAAAGTGTTTTCTTGAGTTTAGAGCACAGGCATGAGCTACTGTGACCCCATTTGTCCTAAATTACAACTTTCCGTTCACCTCTTCGTTTTTCCCCCCACTGTCTCCTTTAGCAACAGGAAGAGCTGATTGAAATGCTGCGGGGGTCTCTGGGCGCCTTCCTGTCGAGCTGCTGGACACAAAAGCTGGGAGATAAAACTGATTTGTGGTCCTATCAGAGATAAACGATTGCTCTAGGTGGACTCTGAGCTTAATTGGTCTTTGCTTTTTTTTAAAAATTTCTTTATTAACCTTATCAACATGGTTTGTTATGTGTTTTTATGTTTCTGATACATCAGCAGGTATAAAAAACATTTAAATGATCCTTTTTAGGCAGGCGGTTCAGGGAAAAAGGCGGGGGAGGATATGGCCTCTCTCATTTCTGACAGTTTTCTTTTTTTTTTTTCCCACACACTGATCCTCAGAGGTTATTTTTTATTTATTTAAATTTTTGTAAATCGTATAAACTTCTGTTTTGACTGTGTGTCTTAACCAGAGGTTCTGTGAACATGCAGCTGTGCACCGCTGTTCCAGACACTGTGGATTACTGCATGACTAACTGCTGTTATCCCTGACATGGTCGCAGATGAGCAGTTACAATGGTTAAGCCTATGAGATCCCTCTCTTCCTCCTCTTCTCCTCATCGCTCACGTTCTCCGCTTACAGCCAAGCCTCTGAATACTTGCAAGCTTATGTTCCCACTCTCACGCTAATCAGATAGTGGTCTGGGTGCATGCTTCTGGGGAAACTGTGTGTGATGGCCAGTAGACAAGGTTTGGCACTTTTTTATCATTCTTTTTTCTTTTCTTGGCTCTGAATACACATTATTGTAAACACATGTTTGCACAAATATCTGAATATTACACGGTTTTTGAAGGGAAAGGAGGGCTGTTGGGTTCATTTAATCTACTATGAGATAACTGCTGCCTCTGGGTTTGTTTCTTAATGTTAATATTTGTGCAGTTGGAAGTTAAAAACCTTAGCTCCACTCCAAGTCTGCTGAAAAAGGGCAACTAGGGGTTGGAGAGGTAGGAGTAGTGAGAGATGGGCTTTTGGTTGGAAAGAGCGAGGAGAGGCTGTGTCATGCACCCAAGGTGTTTATGTAGGTCCAGCAGAAGCAGATGAGGGCGCAAAATAAATTGAGCTTGAAAGTGGAGGACGGTGCATAGAATGAGACAAGTTTGTGCCCGTTTTTCATGCCTGTCTGTTTTTACTCTTGTAATATATCAAACAAGGAGACTGCAATTACCAGCTGGTTTTGGAGAAAAAAAAATCAAAACCAGCTGCATTGACACTTGCATCATACACAAATGGAAATTTGGCTGGGTTGTCCTGTCCGGCGTTGTTTGTGTCTACATGCTTTGTTTCTAATGAGGTGATATTTGTGTGCTGCGTCAGGAAAACTCTGTTCTCCAGTGTCTGTTGCAATAACACTTGAGACAGACGGAAACTATCCTCATGTTTCTTGTGCTGGGGCCTTTGACTTGCGTAAGGATACCTTAATGGGATAAGAGGATTGTGCACATCCCATAATTTAACGCATGCATTTGCATCTGCTGCTTCATTTCAGGGATGTACCTGTCTGATCTGACGTATATAGACTCGGCCTACCCCTCCACTGGCAGCATATTGGAAAACGAACAGAGATCCAACCTAATGAACAACATTCTCAGAATTATATCGGACCTGCAGAGATCTTGTACCTACGGTAAGACTCAAAAAAAACATGGTAGATGGCTGAATGGTGGTTTGAAATAGATTCTGGCTCCATGTCTTTATCATGTGAGGAAGGTATCGGATTCAAATCATAGAAGGATTAAACCCATAAATGTTCAATCTTTACCGAGATCTGCATATGTCCATCATCATGTAAAAGAGATGAGAACGGCTGGAGAAAATGGCATGACAGCCTAGCCACTTCTTGTCGTGATTTAGTTTTTTCCCTTCGTGTTTAATAAAGGATAAAGTGGTTTATCAAAGAGAAACAGACATTTTCCACTGAAGTGGTTCCAGCACTAGTTCGGAGCTAGTGCCAAACCTTTTGGACAGCTGGCCACAAAGAAATATCGGTCAGGAGTCAGGAAAACTGGTGCTGCACCGACACCACAATCCGTGACTTCAGGGCCAAGTGGCGGTGTTACTTGTTCCAAACGAAACGCTGTGACCACCACTGTTTGTGGCCACCCGTCTGTGTTGAGCTCGTACAAATATCAGTAGAATATTGTAAATCAGCTGTTGGTGTCTGTGAACCCAGTGTGTTGCAGAAAATGACACTCACACCCCCTCTTAAGTTTTTTTTTTTTTTTTTTTTTTTTTTTTTTTTTAAAAGATTTAAAAACCTTTACAGTTTCAGTAATAGGGAAACGCACAATAATGCCTATCACCCGCTGGCATTTATAGATCCAGCTCCAAACAAAGTTTAAATCCAGTTTGTAAGGTTCATGAATTCCAGCTGTGGTCAGCAGCAGCCCGTGTGAAGGCAGAGTAGCGCTGTGAACACGGTGGTTTTTAGGAAACACTCGGCTTAAACAGTTTAGTTGAGCTACAGCCGTGACTCGACTAAAGGATTTTCAGCTCCTCAAAAGTTGGCTGAGAAAGGTTTTTCAGCATAAAACAGACTAACAAAATAAGCTGGTGTGTCTAGAAGCCTCTCCTGCTACCGGGGAAGTGTGACGCGTAAAGCCATGATTCCATGTAGCCGTCGCCGTGACTCAGTGCTCCATTAAACTGCCTGGACACGTTTTTCCTCCTGATGTCTGTCTGCTTCTTCCCTCTCTCAGACATACCAGTGTTGCCTCACATACAGAAGTATTTGAACTCCGTCAGGTATATTGAGGAGCTGCAGAAGTTTGTGGAGGATGATAATTACAAGTAAGTAACATGTCTCACAAAAGCGTGTAAATAAACGCACCAACTGCTAGCCCAGATTTAAATGTCCACTTTTACATATCTACAATTTTGTAGCGTGTCATTTCCAGCTGTTGAAATAATAAATATTTTGTGACAGGCTGTCCCAGAAGATTGAGCCAGGCACCAGCACACCGCGAGCCAACGCCTCCAAAGAGGACCTCGCAGGTGACTTGGAGTGACTGTCTCCAGTGAACGCTTCTTTATATTATTCTGGGTTTCACAGTTAGTGCCTTGTTCCCACTTTTTCTTCCAGGCCAGGAAGCATCAGCGTCTCCTCTCTGCGGTCGGAAGTGTTCAGCCGCAGCAGAAGGAACCAAAATCCCGGCCACGCCTCCGTCTCCCAGGAACCTGCTGCCCTATGGACATAGGAAGTGCCACAGCCTGGGCTACAAGTCAGTTGGTTAGACAGGAGGAATGTTTACTGACTTAAACTTAAGTGTTAGCTGATTAGTTAGATTTATTTCATTTTTATTTGTATGCTTTCAGTTTTATTCACAAGATGAATACAGTAGAGTTTAAAAGTGCTACATTCCCGAATGCGGGTTCTCGCCATCTTTTGGACGACAGCGTGTTGGAAAGCCACAGTCCCACCAGGGGCCAAGCAGAGAGCTCGACTCTGTCCAGTGGCATTTCCCTTGGTAAGACCAAGACATACGTTCTTATAAACGCGATGCACAACTTCAGTATTCCACATCCCTCCTCTCATTATGTGTGTTTTGCATCCAGGGAGCAGTGAGGGCTCAGAGCTCAGTGAAGAGATGTCTTGGCCAGCTTTTGAGAGGTAATACTTCCACATCTGCTGTCCTTTTTCCTCACATCCACGTGCAACAAGTAAACTGTAAAACACTCCCATCTCTGTTGTGATCATGTAGTTTAAAAGCTTTGGCCAAGCTGTCTGCTGTTAAAACCTGCACAGCGCTGCTGTTGGCCTCGCAGTGCCTCATCCCTCCACTTCTGCTCTCCAGCAAAGATACGAAGATGCTTCAGCTTTTCCCGCAGCCTCAAGTGTATTATGTATTTATTTTTTAAATCCTTTAACCATTAGTCCCCCTGTGTGAAGCCGCACTCACCAGATGGGAAATAAAATCCCTCCGCTCAAGAGCCTAGCAGCCTGAAATCATCCCTCCCTCTTTTCCAAAACACAGTTTCTTTATGCGCTTGAATTACTTCACAACCATGAATAATTCCTCTAACCAAATACTGCTACTCATTTAACCCTAACTCATGCTAGAACAGAAACAAAAAAGCAAACACCGCCATACATCCTTAACAAGTGTCCCGTGCCCCCCTGTCCTGTGCTATCCTATCTTATCCTATTCTAAACAGGACTCGGTTCTATCACTCTCTGGGCCCAGTGACCCGTGTGGCCCGCATCCCGTACAGAGGAGTCCTGAGGCCCAGCAGGTACAACCCACCCCGACCGGAACCAACTTGACCTGAGCCAAGCTCTCTCTTGTTATCACTTGTTTGCCCTCCAGTTGCTGCCAGGGGCCGCTGTGTGCTGGTTCTGAGTGTGTTTAACGCCGGGATTACAAACGTGTGTGTGTTGGTGAAATCACAAATCGGGTGAAGGGATTTGTTTTGGGGATGAATCCTCTCTCTTGCTGTGTATAGTCATTCAATTTGACACCTACTTTATTAAATCTCTTGCATGTATTTTTCAGTCTCGCGGTGATTCACACATTTGGGTGAAAGTCGATGTGTGGGAGTCTCGTAGTTTTGGCTCAGCAGAACGGATAACCAAGGCTGTTGTTCGAAAGATGAGATCTGGAGTCCGCAGTATAATAAACACTACTTAATAAAACGATGCCCCTGGTTTAAAACACCTCATGGTAAAAGTCTCCCTTTTTCCGGACCTTGGATAAAAGTCCATCTAGATTTGTGCTTAAGATTTCTTTCCAAAGTATTTCACAGCTTTGAGAGGAAAAAAAAACATTTTCCACAGAAACACTGTGCTGGTAGATCCTCCCTTCCTAAACTAGAGAAGAGTCTTATTAAAGCCATTTTTCATGTAGGTTGCATATTAAGTTCCCTCGTGGTTTATAGATGGTTTCCTCTCTCTTTCTCTCTCTCTCTCTCTCTCTCTCTCTCTCTCTCTCTGTCTATCTTTCTCTCCCTCCATCGGGCTTCACTGGGCCTCTGGACTAAGTTTCCTGCTCAGATCCTCCAGACAGACACAATCTGCACACCACCTTTGCTTGTCTCTGCTTGCAGACAGTGTTAAGATTTATATCTGCAAAATTCAATTCTGTTTACATTCTTAAAGCCATTTTTACAAACTTCAAACAGACTTTACTAAAAAAAAACAACAAATAAGTTACTTATAAAGAAAGCAGAGTTGAAGAAATGCTGCAGATTGCATCTGCCTGAACTTCTGCCTGGTCTCTCTCATTGGACCTGGTATGTTTCTATGCGTGGAAACATGCGTGCTTTGCTGTGTGTTGCATATGTTTGCATATGTGGCATGTAATTGTTTGTGTCTTGTTACAGCTCAGCTGAATCAGAGGAACTTGCAGTTCACTTGTACCCAGGAGCAGTGACGGTGCAAGGGGTGTTGAGGCGGAAGACTGTGCTCAAAGAGGGCAAGAAACCAACTGTGAGAACACACACAAACCTGGATATGTAGCTGTAAAACCACGGACATGCTTGCTTCCATGTGCTTTTCATACAAATCCTCTATACAGGTGCACATGGACTGTAAAAACGGTCAAATGGTCTGTAGAGCACACATGGAGCTCAGGGAGTCCTCAACCTACAGAACATCTTTTTCTGTCCATGTTTCTGCGCTTGCTTTAATCTTCCTTCTCCTTTCATCAACACTTTCATATATTTTTTTGTTACTCTAGCTTGAGTATCCATGTAATTGCCTTGATTTAGTCAACTTTTGTTGTTGTAGTGAATTCCCTCCATCTTGTAACACACATTCCCTTTCCTTCCTTTTTTTAACTTAATTTTTCATGATTTCAATATTTTTATGATGCACAACAAGATGCACATATTACGGTGTCCAGTCATCCCACCAATCACAAAAACCAAAACAACAGATTCTCTCATCCTTGCTGATTATTTTCCTGCTTAAGTGCAGTATGTGACGGGATTTCACTTTGCTCATCCAGGTGGCATCTTGGACCAAATACTGGGTGGCTCTCTGTGGAACCCAGCTTTACTACTACCCTGCCAAGTCCCTGAAGGCCACTGAGAGGAAACACGTAAGTCCCACACACATGGGACCGTGGCTTGCGTTTTTGCAGCAGGTACTAGAGTTGTTTGTTTGGGCAGACCAGGACAACAAATTGGATCTGAATGCCCCGAGACTCCGTTTCCATGGGAACCGCAGTTGTTGATGGAAGTGAGAGCAATTATTCCAAGTGATTTCAAAACACCCTTTTTTTTTTACAAGGATACAACACATGATTGCTATTAGTTACTCCCTCTTAAGAGTTTAACTACTAAATGATCTCAGAGAGAAACACTTTATTTGTCATGTGATCTGGACTTGTTATGCACTGGGAAAGGGAAATGAAAGCAATAAGCTAGACATTTTTCATGTAGTTTTGACATGATATAAAAACAAGACGACCGGACATGTGTTCGCTCGTGAGACTGTCACTTTGACAAGAACATGTGCTGATAATATACGCTGTGGAGCTCCGAGGAGAACACCAGGAACTGAGGAGGAAGAAACCGCAAGAAATGGAAAGAAGAGGAGAGAACATGAAATGCAGGAGTTTTGTGCATGTGTGCACGAGAGAGAGACACGGGAGGGTGGGGGTGGGGCAGTCGGCGTCTGATGCAGCTGGGGGACAGACAGATGGTAGCACTTGTCGAATAATGAGAGTCATGACATCACTGCAGTGCTGTGTGTCAGCTTACACCAATGAGAAGCTGATCTTTTTGTGCACGGTGGATGCACAAAAACTGAGACGTGACACGCTTATGTCATTACTTCTTTCTTTGTTTGCCTTCTGTTTTTACCATTTAGATCACAGCTTTCGATTACTGTCTTTTATAGCTGTGTATGTATAATTAACAACCACACAGTGAAAAAAAGTGTAAACATTGAACTACCTCCACATCACTGTCACTTAGTGGTTCACTGCTTTTAGCGATTTCCTGATGTAACCGTAACCTGTATGTGCTTGTAGCATATACAGCCTGTAACACACAACTTTATGGCTTTTAAGAGTTATGTATTTTGTTTTTTTTAAAGCTTTCCACCGTTCCTAACAGCATGTGCCATCTGCCGTTCAGCTGAGAACGGCTCCATTCAGCACCTGTGCTCGTAGAGGGGCTCGGTTTGTGTCATTTGCAAATTTCCCACGCAGGCAGTCCACCAATAATTTAAGTTTGCCGTTCTAAGTTTAAAAGTGCAAATGTTACTCAATATCGAACTAGTTGCTGACCTGCACTGCCAAGTCACAGTATGACATAAAATATGCAGTCGTGCAGTACGTACACTTCACATCGTGTCTGCAGGTGGCATCTAATGCTTTCATTGGCAGCACTTGGAATTTCACTCAGTTATGAGTGAAATGCAGACAGAAAAAGAAAGCTAATTACATTTTAATTGTGGTTTGTCTAGTTTAAGTCCACATCCAGCAAAAGCGTGTGTGTGGTTGGTCTCATGGCCATGATGGCTGACGATCCGGAGCATCCCGACGTCTTCTTGCTGACTGACTCCGAACAGGGTGAGGCGCACAGACACCCAAACTCATAAAATGTGTGTGTTGTTGGGAGGAGGGGGGGGGGGGGTCTGAAGAGAGATACAGCATGAAGGTGAACCAGTGTCAATTTTAGTTTTGGTCTGATTTTAGTGTTTAAGTCTGCAGTTTGACTTTATTTAATACAGGATGCTTCTTAACGATGTCAATTAGGAATTACAAATATTTGGGTTGTTTTTTTTTTTTTTTAAGGTGAAGTAAATGAATCAATATGTTTCATTAAAACTTAAACTAAAGATGTTTCCTTGAATGGTGACTGTACACATGCACATATTTCTCTCACATATTGTCTCACCTGACAATAAACCTCTTTTATTACCAGCTCATGCTGGCAAACGTGCTCACGTTTAGTCCTGAAGTCTCTTCACTGTGACTTTGTTTCGTTTTTGTGGTCAAAGTAATGCAGGGATTCAGCCAGATTTCCAGACCTTTGAGAGTGCAGGTGGAAAGGAGAAACTTTCCAACTCACACTGTTGGTCTCTGTTGCCTAGGTAACACCTACAAGTACCAGGCAGGGAACAGAATGAACGCTTTGCTCTGGTTTAAACATCTGAGTGCTGCCTGTCAAAGCAATCGACAGCAGGTAAGAAGCAGCACAGATGTGCACACACAACACACAGCTGAATTTTACTTTGTCTGTGAAACTTTTATTCTTTTTATTTCTTCCCCTCTTACCTCTGCAGGTGCCAGCCAATCTAATGTCATTTGAGTGACCGGTACTGAGGCTTGCAACTGCGTTAACGGGGGTGGGGGGACGACACAGACAAGAGGAGGATGAGGAAGAGTGCCCACTCAGTAGTGGGAGCTTTCACTGCCATGAGCCCCGACAGCCGATTCTCCTAATCTAGCCCCGGCCTCACTGCAGCCTCACCTGCCACCACTGCCTTAACCAGAGATCCTTGTGTGCTTGTGTGTGAGAGACAAACGTGTGTGTGTGTGTGTGTGTGTGTGTGTGTGTGGATGGTGTTGACTGTTTTGGATGTATTGACTACTGAATAAGGACCTGCACCACTGCTGTTGTCTCCTATTTCCTTTGTCTTTAGTTGAGCATTTCAGAAGAGCCATTTCACTTGTTTTGGCACACCGACCAACTGTCCCTGGAGATCTTTTCTTTTTTTTTTTTCTAGAGGAGAAAATAGATTTTGTACATACCCCTTTCCATGCCCAATTGTAAGATGAAATGTTTTTATTCAGCTGGATAGACATTCAGACACAGCAGACTAACCCAGTGGAGATCAGAGGTGGAGAACACCTTCGTATGTGTCACTCTTAGTCATTAGTCTCTTCACTCAAATCACTCACATGCTCACACACACTTGAGGCTCTTTGATTGCATTGTTGTAAATGTAAGGGCTCTGAACTGCAATCAGTTCCAGAAGGAACAGTTTTCACATTTCCTGAATGTCTTCAAATTTTTTTTACAAAACGTGCCCCCTTTTTGTGTGTGTGTGTGTGTGTGTGTGTGTGTGTGTGTGTGTGTGTGTGTGTGTGTGTGTGTCTTTAGTGTGTGTGTGTGTGTTTAGTGTGCGTTTGCTTGCGTATCTGCATTTGGGTGGATGAGGTGGAGGACTTAGTTTAAATCAGAGGAATCTTGTCTGTGGTTCACATTGGTACGATTATTCCCAGATTCTAAGCTACCGTACATTCACGGTTTGGTGGACACTTAACCCTTTTCAGACCTGCTTTTCTCATTTTTCCAGTGTTTCTTTCTTCTCCTGCAACTTTGTTTTTTTTTTTTTTTCTTTTGGCTCTTCTTCACCTGACATCTGCTGAGGGAGACAATGTTGGGTTTGCTGGACTCGCGCATAGATAACACTAAAGACTTAAGACTGTGAAAGAGTCCAAGATAAAGAGCAACAAGAACTCAAAATACGTGATGATGGTTATTTTATTTTTGATCTCCTCTGCTCATTGTTACTTGTTATGGTTGGAGTTTCTGGAACAGACACTCAAAGCTACCTGGAGCCATGCAGACTTTGTTTAGTTTCTCTTGTTTGTTTGTGTTGTTTTGCTGTTAGTTTTTTCTTTATTTTGGGAGGGATTGGTGCATTTCACAGTATTACAGTGTAGTAGGTAATTGCACAGCAATGTAGGGCCGTCTGTTACATTTGAATGTTGTGTTTTTCTTCTTTTTTTGATCATATATTTCGATTATTTTATTAATGTGTGAATATGTATATATATTTTTTTCCCTTCTGCTATGAATCAGGTCCAATTTTAGGCCCCTGAAAAACAAAACCAAAAAAAAAATAAAAAGGAAAAGGTACTTGTACCTGATTCGGAAATCGCACAAGCCCCTCTAGTAATTTGTGCCAAGTGATGTTTGTATCACTGTTTTCCATCAAATTGACAAAATGTTCAGAAATAGCTGCACTGTTACTGGCTAGTTTCAGTGGTTGGAAAAAACGTTTTCTTTTTTTTTTTTATTTCCCCTGTGGGTTGTAGATGTCTGTGTGCTGCAGAAAGACGTTTGTTTTTGGAAAAAAAAAAAAAAAAACATGACCAGGATGCTGGAAAGGACAATTAAGAGGCCCCTTTTGCCCAATTATATTCAAAGATTAAATTTGAATCAAGTTTTTTTGAACCACTGTTTAAATAGCATGTTTACACAGTCTTTTACCTAATCACGTCACGGACCCGCTTGTACCGTAGAAGTAGAACGTGTTCTGTATAGAGGCCTTTGCCCAGCCCGGCATCGGGGTATGGAGACGGCTTCAGGCTGTTGATGAAGGATGGTTGGAGGAGGGAGGGACGTGTCCGGTCTCGCAGCACTGACTTCTCTTCAGTGAGCTTCAGACTGTCCTCTTGCCTGGGCTCATGGAGACACCAATGCTTTAACTCCCCTCAGCACAATTTATTGTACAATCTATCAATTTAACTTGGTTTTGTTTAGGTAAAACGTAAGTGGGTTACAGGAGATGTTAACTAATGGAGACATTGTTGTAGATTAACCTGTGGAAGATTGAATGAGGAAGCCAAAGACAGGCTCTTGTAATGTGACAGTCGCTGCAACTGTGTGTGCACATTCTCTATTTGTTTTTTGTTTTTAAAGCAATGTAATTCAAGCCAGGTTAGGTAAACCCTCGAGGTTGGCTTCGCTGCCGAGCAGTGGGAGGAGAAGTGACCAGCCACCCGATCATCTGTGGAAGTAACTGCCAGCTCATGCTTCGACTCCACGCTGGGCTGTTTTACTGAACGTGTGAAGAAAGGAGGACACGCGTGCAACAGAAACTGAACTCATCCGTCTGCACCCACTGTGGAAAGGAGACTGCTAAAAGAGCCCCAGGCTGAATCACGGACTGGTTTTTGATCTCTTCTGGTCAAAAAGGGGACAAAAGGAGTGTGAATGACGTGGGTTAACGTGGACGAAACAGTTCAGAACCACTGGTTCAGAGACTTTACCTGCATTTAACCACAGATGCTGGTTTCTCTTCTCTTTTCTTTTCCATTTTTCTTCAACTGATCAGATCCTCTAAACCAGCTGTCATTTGCAAAGTATTGACTATGTTTGCACAGTTGAGCATGAATTAATGAATGACTGGACAGAAGTAGCTGGGATGGATGAAACTCCTGACAGGCATCTTTCTCCTCACATTTCTGTTCTTTGTATTTTGCTTTATTTGATGTTAGTTGACAATGATGAACAAGAAAGGTCAATGAAATGGCAACCGTTTGTAACTGATTGGTTAGTGGGGATTGCCAGGTGTTGAGTTTTATACCCAACCACAGCAGAGAAGTGCTTTAGGGGCAGTTGTTGAAGGTTCGGTTGAATTAATTCGAGTTGAACAATCTCTCTGTGACATTTCCCCAGCTGGTACCTGAGTTTACATAGACTTCTTCCCGGTTCACTTCTGTACAGTGTATGGTCAAAATAATTTCAGGACTATTCAGTAGTTTCCTGGATTTTGAGCCAAATCACTACTAACTTTGTTGTTCTTTGATCTTTTTTTTTTTTCTTAAGGGGTGAGAGTGGAGACACTTTTTTTTTTTTTTTTTTTTTTTTTTTTAATGAAAAAACTTGATTCCTTGCTGTAAAATTATCTGCTCTATTAGCTTGTGTAGTTTCCTTTAAAATGGCCATAGTGTCTGCAAATGCACAATTTGCCTAACTTCTGTGTGTCAACTGTAACGAGTGAATCACCTTCTGGACCCAGTCTTTTTTTTTTTGTTTGTTTCTTTAATTTTTAAATGGTCATGCCAAAACATTCATGGGTCACATGAAAGAGGTCAACCAGACGAAGTGTTACTTTGTTCTTTGAACCAGCCTGACCGTGCCACCGGTCAGGTATCATTCACTGTTTACCAAGGATGGCGACGACAACAACGACAGTCGCCTTTGTTCGAGTTGTAGAAGTAGAGGGATATAATGTGTAAATGACCTTCCCCCGACTGTGTGCTGTGTGTCTGTCTCTGCCTGTGTCATGACTGTGGCCAGCGCTGTGACCTCGCCTCTGAGTGATGTGCTGCCTCGTGTGAAGACTGAACCAATAAACACTCTGCCCTTTTTTTACTCCACACCTTTTGCGTGCCAGTTTCTTGTAGATTTGGTGATTATTATGGAATCGCCCAATGTTAGATGTGGTTGTATGACAAGTGATCAGATCCAGACCTTTTAACTCTATAATCCTGGAGGTATCACATTTGATGCATGTGAATCTGAGACCTTTGCACCCCACCACACACATGGACACAATACACAAAAAGTTTTATACAATTAAAAAAAATATTTTTTTTACTTAATATAAGATTAGGGTTTTTTGATTTCAATATATAAGTATCAAACATTTCTGTGCATTAATCCATATGCCAGGCTTTAAAGGGTTAAAAAAAAAAAGCTGTTCAACTTGCTGCTTACCATATTGCAGAAATTTCTGGTGACTGTCCAATTTTTGTGTTATGTTGCAATAAACGTTTTTAAGATTCGATATTTTTGCAGCTATCAAAATATCAAGAATAATACCTTACACAACACGTCAAATTTGACATGCTATGAATCTTTTTTTAAGTAAATACTACCATGTTCGGAAATGATGAAAATGGGAAGTAATCGATGGTGCACGTTCAGAATCGCGGTGAAACACCGCCATCTGTCGGACACCCGGAGTAGACGCAGCATCAGGAAGCGGATACGGCAGATCACTGAAAACAACCGAACAGGGCGGAGAAAAGGGGTCTACCGGGGGAGATTGTGGAAAATAAAACAGCCTTTTAGCACTTCAACAACTAATTTTTGATGTTGACGTCATAGGACTTTCCAGACCACCGGGACTTGCCGCATGGCCATAAGGTAAGTCGGCCAGCAAACGGCTGACGACCTCCCGCACGCAGCTAACGAGCCGTCGGCTAGCGGGCTGAAGGTACCGCCGGTCCGCTGAGCGGTTAGCAGGTCTGGAGAAGACGCGACCGTGTCGGCGGAGATTTAGTGGCTCGGTTGGGCAAAGCGCGTGGGCGTAAGCAATGTCGAAGATGGCTTTCAGTGGTTTCAGGCGGTTTTCTGTCTGACAGACGAGGCCGGTGTTGCCGTTTCTCTGCTCGTAAAAGAGGGGTTGTTTATGAGAAGACTGCGCGGCTAACACCGAGTTGCTCACCACAAAATAACCGATATATTTCACCTTATCTGGCATCGTGTCATTTCACGGGCTGGTAACTCCAGTAACGCCAGTCCGGTGTTTCTAGCCCGCAGCTCGCTGGAAACATCTGGCAGGTAAGCGTCAGGTAAACGTGGCAGTCGTTTCTAAGCGCCGTGACTGGTTGCCAGGCAGTACCGCCCCGAGTTCCGGCTCATACGTGGATGCATTTACCCACAGATCGAGCCTTGTGCCTTGATTAACACCCGTGAGATTTCATTTATTTATTTATTTATTGTCTATTTGTAAGTAGCAGCGTCTGACAGAGGGGCAGTTGCGTCCTGCTCTGCACCACGACAGGACAACATGTCCATCAAGTCATCGCTGGAAACAAGAGTCGACGTAAAAACAGCAGTTTGTCCTCTTAACCTTTACGGGGGAAAACTGGGTGATCCAGTGAGGTTTTCACCGTTACAGCTTCAGCTGCAGACTATAGAAGCCCCTACCGCTGGCAGCTTTGCTGTTGGGTGATCAGCTGTGTTTCTGGGTGTCAGTAGATCAGGTACCCACAACCCTCGGCCACAAAAGAAAGAGCAGTGACCTCCTCAGGGATTGTTATTCTGCTGTTTTATTTTGTTGAAGGAGAAAGAGGATCGTATGACAGAGCATACAAAGTCACATTTCATTTCAGACTGCTCCTTTGAAAGGGGTCCAAAGAGCCCTGGTGTGAAAGTGTCCTTTGTCATGTTTGCAAGGTTGCTTCAACAGAAATAAAGGCTCCCTGTCCAGCCATCCTAACAGTTTCACTCCTGATGCTGGTTCTTCTGAATGCAGCTGATTTCCAGGCCGCAGATGCCAACAGATCCAGACATGTCTTTCATTTCATAGACATACAACCAATCAGAGAAATGAAACATGCGACATAAGGACCGACTATTATCAATAAAAAACAGTTAAAGTGGTGTGCTGTAGTGAATGATCACTGGAGGACTATTTTATGGTTTTGCACTATAAATGTGTGGATCCAAGGTTTTATTCATAATCCTACCACCAACTTGATAATTTTCACGGTGGGTGTGACGTTTACCAGACCTGCTTAATGAAAGAAGGTTTTGGTAAGCGACTGACCAGGCCAAATAAAAAGATAAAAACTCACCACAACTACACGATCTTTAAATATACTGCCTGTCCAAAAAAATTAAAGTCAGGCATTCTAATATTTCATTGGACACCTTTAGCTTTGATTATGGTCCACTGTGGGATCATTCCAGCAAGCTTCTGACATGTCACAACATTTATATCCATCCAGAGTCGCATTCATTTTTCACCAAGATCTTGTACTGATGATGGGAGAGTCAGACTGCTGCAAGTCTTATTCATCAGATCCCAAAGCAGGGATGGGCCGCGTCGGTCCGTGGGGACCGCTTTCCTGCATGTTTGAGTTGTCTCCCTGCTCTGACACACCAGATTCAAGTTAGTAGTCATCACTAGTTTGTCACTTAGGTCTGCACAAGTCGGTTATTAACTCAGCCGCTTGTATGCAGGTGTGATTAAACAGGAAAACATCTAAACCACGCAGGACAGCTGCCCATCCATGTCCCAAAGGTTGTCAATGGGGTTAAGGTCCGGACTGGTGTGAATTAGAGCCAGATGAATGGATGGAATGATGGAATAATCCCGTGCCATCAGGGAAGAAAAGAACACATTGATGGAATAACCTGGTCGTTCATTATGATCAGGTCGTCAGCTGACCTCATTCTTTGGGCTCATAAAGTTACTGAACCTCGACCTGACCGACTGCAGCAACCCCAGATCACAGCGCCGCCCCCACAGGCTTGAACAGTAGACACGAGGTATGTCGGTAGCATCACTTCATCAGCCGTGATGGCTACATCTGGCCACATCTGGACTCAGACCACACAGCGATCTTCCATTGATCCAGAGTCCAATTTTTATGCTTCCTAGAAAATTGAAGCTTTTTTTTTTAAGGCTGTATAGTCCCAATCCTTAGAGTTCCTTTTACATTCTGCACGTGGAAATGCTCTTAATTTCATTTTTAAACATAGGTGTTGACTTTTTTTTTTTTTAAGGTTTGACTTCACCAAATGTTTAAGTCACCAACCACGATCATTCAAGCTTTCTTTCTGACCACTTGCTTTCCTTGGAGGTGATGGTTCCCCACTATCCTTGGACAGTTCTTAACCCAGTTTTAGTAGTTTCAGCAGCCTCTTTAGATGTTTCCATTACTTGATACATGTCAATAATTTGACCTGTCTGAAACAGATCATCATCTATTCCAATAAATAATTTGTTGCATCTCTGCGGTCCGACGGGAGGCTCTTACCTGTTTGCTCAGTTAAAACCAAGTGTTGATCTCTCCCCTGCAGTGGGGAGAGAGGGCTTGTCTTCGTGATCTGCGCGCACACTGATGCGCCTGACTGAGAGGAACCACGGCTCCGACAAGAGCGGTTATTCCCAAAACGTCATTCTTTCAGCTGAAAGTGTTTTGAATGATGAAGTCAGTTCTCAGGCTGAAAACGCATCTCGCGATAGAGCGACGGCTGTTTAGCACCGTAACAGCAGCAGTAACGTGTGTGTGATATTTATTTCAGCATTAACGCTTCTGCATAGATGTGCCGTTATCACACCAAGTTCAATGAGGCGTTTCCAAAACCTTCTAGCACTCTTATTCACCGGATCACAGAACAGTTTTTCACTTTGCCTCAGTTCACCTGTGGGTCCCAGATAAGTGGGCAGTAATTCTAGATCTTGTTTGCAAAAGTTTTACACCTTGACATGGTCAATTTAAGTTATAGTGATGTTCATGTGTATATTTCTAGTCTCTTCAAAGATACAAAATGAAAGGAATTTGACTCTCTTTAACTTAATTAAACCAAATCCTTGATAAATACAGATACAGACACATCTGTATGAGATAGTATTTTTATCACTCTAGCTCCGCTTGCCCTAAACTGTTTTAGGTTATTTTAGTCACTTTAAGTTTAAAAATAAATCTGTTATTTATTTGTAGTTTTAACTTCCGGAGACCTGCTGTGCAGATATGTGGACATCGCATGTTGTGTTTTCTTATAATATTTAATTACTTAACAGGGGCCCAAAGCAACAAGAAAAAAACAGGTCTTAGGAGGTTAATTTATTTAAAAAAAAATCAAAACTTGACAAGTTGTCAACTTTTCAACCACAAATGTGGATGATTTTTAGATGGTTCCTTTTTTTTTTTTTTTTTGAATTTTTTAAATTCTTATATCGGTACATTTGTATGCTGGGCAGACTTCAGCTGAGCGGCACAACTGGGCCATCCTCTGCCCTGGGGAGGTTTGGGGTGGTAACTAATCAATCCGTTTTTTCCACTCATGTTAATGACAGTTCAACTGTCCTCCATTCGTCCTCATGTCTGTTTTGTCATCCCTCCACCCACCGTGCAGGTGACGGCTTGTTTGTGCCCACAGCACAGCTCCAGGTGAAGTCACCGAGCGTCCCTGTCGTCTTGAAGAGTTCTGTTCCTGAAGTGCAGGAGGCGTTGAGCTGCAGGGCCATGCATCACGGGTGAGGGGGATTCGCTGCAGGGGACACACACAACAACGGGTGAGGAGGGGATCGGGGCAGGTCAGTGTGGAGATGAAGCTCAAACAGCGCATGGTGGTGCTGTGTGCCGTGCTCCTCCTGCTGGGCCTGGCCAAGATCTTCCTGCTGGATGGAGGTGAAGGAACTGCAGCCAGCCGGCGGGACCTCAGGGCGTTCCGCAAGGTGAACACCGCCATTATACTTTTAAGCGTTGCTTCAAAAGAGGCTGGAGAACATATACGCCTTTTATGACATGTTTGATATATTTATTTAAGTTCATGCATTGTTGCTACTGGACTTTAACAGATGGAGGCCAGTCTTTCTCTGGCTCGTGGAGCTCGCCTCACGCACACCCTCCAGTCTCCGTGGGAGATAGCGAGCCAGTGGGTGGGTCCCAGAGAAGTGTACCCCGAGGAGACCCCTGAGATGGCTGCAGTGCTCACCGCCCTGAGCACAGCCAGGATAGAACGTGCTGACGTAGGCTATAAGGGCACGCAGCTCAAAGCCCTGCTGGTGCTGGATGGGGGGCAGAAAGTCGTCTTCAAACCCAAGAGGTCTGACATTTTCAAAACAGGATCTAACACTTAAAATTTCAGCTTGAGTGTGATTTAACCGCTTTGCTTTTGTGTTTTCTCCATAAGATACAAGAGAGACTACGTGGTTGAAGGGGAGCCGTACGCTGGTTACGACAGACACAATGCAGAGGTTGCTGCTTTTCACTTGGACAGGTGCATAAGCATCACTGCTTATTATTCCAGCCTCTCTGATCTGTCAGCGTAACTCTTCTAGCTTGTAATCTACTCACATCCTGTCCGGACATGCCGGCCTCTCTGCAGGATCCTCGGTTTCAGGAGAGCGCCTCTGGTGGTAGGTCGACATGTCAACCTGCGAACGGAGATCAAACCTGTGGCCACTGATCAGCTCCTGAGCACCTTCCTCACGCAGGGTGAGTGTTTGCCTTCCCCTCGTCTTCACCTCACTCTTCAAAAGAGAACTTCTAGCAATAAGCAGATGTGTGTAGTAAGAACAGTTATTGAACCCAGTTTCTTTTTCATACTGAGGTGTGTTTTTACTCTCTCTTGACTCTCACTCTCTGTCAGACTCTTGTATTTTTCTGTCTGTCACTTTCAACATGGTAAAACCGGGACACAAGCTGTCAAACCCCGTTTGCTGAAGGTGTAGCACTGTGGGCCACGTAATCGTGTCGCAATAAAGAACTTCTGTAAGATCAGTATTAAATCCATCGTTTGAATATAATAATCACTTGTTTGGTTTTTCTCCTTCATAAAGCAAGAGGAGAAATAAAAAGTACAGTAGGTCATGTGGTCATAACGTGAGACACAAGTCTGCACACGATATCGCGAATTGGAAGTCGCTGCATTCACTCTGACTGTCGTGGTTCTGAAATCTCAGGAGGAGGAGTTCATTTTCATTACATAGCATAATATTTAGGGCCCTTTCTGTGTCTTAAGATTATTTTAAGCACTACTTTTAAATCCACATTCTAATACTGAATATCAGAATTTGTACCTGCAGAGTTATGGTCAGATGACAGTATAAAATAATCCTATTTTCCTTGCATGTGTGAGTGTTGCCAAACCCTAACTAAGTGATTAAGACAGGTAAGGGACTAAAAGGAGTGCCAGAGTGGGCAGGGAACTGGTGGGAGGATGGCGGCCCACCCGTGTGCCGCAGCCTACTCACCACTTGATCCCGCCACCATCTCGGCCCTTCTGATCCTATCAAGTAATCCAGTGTGGAACCTGGTGTAATCCTGTGTAAAAGGGCTGCCGTCTAGATGTGCATAAAAGAGGCATGGCGAGAGCTCAGCCCGGGGGCGAGGGCAGGGTGGTCAGAAGAAGGCCAGCACGGCGTGGCCCCAGACCCACCCCATAGGCCCCGCCTCCTCGCCCAGGCCAGGACAGAGGGATTTCACCCACAACCCCCAAAGGGCGACATGCTGGGGGCATTAAAGAATCTAAAAATATTAAATAAATGAAAAAATAAATATTTTACTGACACTATTAAGGTTTCAGCTAATTTTGAAGGATTTTATTTAAACTTTCATTAAAGTTGATATACATGACAGCTGTTAAGTATTAATCCAATATTGTTTGATATCAAATCTTCAAACAAAAGAAGTATTTCATGTTTTGATCTTATCAAATGTGAGAACTGAGACTTTCCCTTTTTTCTTTTCTTTTTCAACAGGTGCATTTATTGGTGTGACTGGTTATTTCTTTACTAAAAAATAGGTGTTGGTTGAATGGACCACTCATACTAACAATTTAGAAACTGTTCTTGCTCTTTCACTCTTATCTTTTTTTTCTTTTTATGTTTGTTAAGATTATCTAAATTTTGAATGAATGGGACAATGTCTGTTTACTCTGGCGTTAGTAAGGTGGATAAAAGGGTGACTGCGCTTGTAGGAAACCACCAGAGCAGCAGAAATATTTTCTCACATCCGCGCCTCATTAAAATGCCTTTGAACTTTCTTTTTATTCTGCACGCCTTTCCACACCAGCTGAGTGTAGCACTGATGGACTCGGATCTAGAGAAGATGATCAAAAGAAATAGGACATGTTTTTGCTGATTTTTCTTTTTCACACTGAAACATCTCAATACTTTTTAGTTTTTCCTAAAACTAAAAAGTCTGGGGTTGGTCTTTCTGAATGTTTCTGAAATACAAAGTGACCCGAGTAGGTGGTAATGGTGACCTGTTAATGTATGATATGATCCGAGCAAGTGACCCAAGGTGCCTTTACCATAACTGAACATGAGTCATGTCTTTCACAGCCTTTGTGTTGTGGTTGGATAAAGGAAAAACCTAAATATGCACATGAGACATTTTAAGAAGCAGGTTTTTTTTTTCATAATGACAAACTTCAGGTCATTGATTAATGCTGGTGAAAAAGGCAACCGCCTATCAATAAATGTTGTCATGCACAAAGCTTTACACAAACTTTAGGGGTACAGAATTTTCCCAGTCAGGCCTCTTGAAATACTAAATATGTACAGACAAACGTCTGTGTTTCTGAGAATATTCAGCCCTGTGAGTCGAGTCAGTTTGTGGGAGGCATGTCTTCCTTACACCCATTCCTGTGTATCCATGAGCATTACATGTTTCATCTGAGTGGGGGGGTTTACATCGACTCCAGCTTGCACATCACATACATTTGGCACACTCGAAAGTACGGGTGCAAGTCTGAGTCAGTATTTGTGGTGGAATTTTAGTGTGGGCGTTTGCCCATTTTGTGTGCAGTTTTCACACCAGTGTTGATGGGGGTTTTTTTTTCCCTCTTTAGATGCTCTTAGACTGTTTGTGAAAACACTATCTGGAATCTTTTCTGGTTAAATGGATTTTCAGTCATCAGTGCCACCGTTTCTCTCTTTAGGTAATAACACATGTTTCTATGGAAAGTGTTACTACTGTCGGGAGACAGAGCCAGCATGTGCAGAGGGCGAAGTGATGGAGGGGTCATTAACCCTTTGGCTGCCAGACGTCTGGCCGCTGCAGAAACACAGACACCCGTGGGGACGCACGTACAGAGAAGGGAAACTGGCCAGGTGAGTATTGAGCATGGAGGCAGATGGAGTTTTGTTTTGTTAATACAGGCAGCACAGTAAGTGTTCTGACTCAGTTACAGTATTTGCACCTTCACTGTTTTTCTGTTTGGAATTTTTTTCCATACTTTCATGTATTAGATCATCAAACAATGTTTAAATCAGAAAAAGAAACCTGCTGAAATAGAAAATTCTGTTTTGAAATGATTTCATTTATTGAAGGGGAAAAAATCCATCCAAACTAACCTGGACTTGTATGAAAAGTAATTAATCCCATTTTTTGGAAAGCTGAGTTTAAGTTCTCGAAGACCAGTGAGTATGGTTACGTTTTCAGCAGGGATTTGAGCAAAAGGATTCATTGTGTCTTTGTTTTTTAATAGGTAAAATAGGTTCAGACACTGGGGAAAAAAAGACTGTCTGTATTTATGGTTTTAATCATTTATATTGGTGACTCCACCCACGTCAGTCCAGTGACTAAACAGTCTGGAGTAGAGCGAGAAGAGGCAAGCGTGGGCTGGCGTGCATGAATCCGGGTGGCCCTATGTTGCCTCCACGAGTTAGTGCACGGGTGTCGGGAATCTCAAAACTGCACCAGAGTGTCATATCCTGGCTGCCCCTCCCTTTAGAGAAGAACAGAGAAGGTGGCAGTGAAAGAGAGCTTTCGTGTATTTTTGTGTGTGTTACCATCTGAATCCTCTTTGATTGGGTTTGGGGAAGGAAGTCCTGGTTGTGGTTCTCAAGCCATCCAGATTGGTTAGATTCAGAAGCCAGGGCAAGATTAGACAGCCTGACCTTAAATGGAACCCCAAGAGTCTCCGAGACAGTTGTGGGGATATAGTTGTGGCTAGATATGGCCAACATCTTAACTTGTAAACACTGGTTTTCACAACAAAACTGATTTGTCAAATTTGAATGTACCGTTCAATATCACCCCCACATTTTAATAAGCTGTTGCGTCAACACAGTCCAATCAGAGCACTCAAACACATGACTTTTTCAGTTCATGGACTCTGGAGGAATTTCCAATCCAAACAGTTCTTTGAATTATGTTTAATATTTATTTAAAAATCTAGATGAGCCACTAGAAACTTTGCATTTGCTTTGGTACACCCAGCTACCACCTGTTTTGTAGGGTGTTTACACCCTAAAGTGTATGAGAGCCAGTGAAATAAGTCTATTGTTGCAGAGAGTCGCTGGACGGGCTTAACACAGTGAGAAAGCAATGACATGCATGACCTGAGGATCAGATCAGATCAAATCTTTCCACTGCAAGGCCGATGTCTTTGCTGCTTTGCCGACAGGCTACGGGAAAACTTTAGTTGACTCTTCTACACAACTCGCTCTCCCATTGACTCATTTCCGTCGCTCTGACTACCTCACCTTGTGCAAAGACAGTTTGATAAGCAACAGTTGGTGTGTCTCTTGGATGAGATCATTTTCAGACCCTGCATCTTTCTAGGTGTGGGTCTGATCTGTAAGCTAATGCAGAAAGTGGGAGAAAAGGATCTCTCCCAGCTTGTCTGCAGGTATGTTTGGGAGTTTGTTCATTCAGTAAAGGATCAGAGAGTGCTGTGGTACTTTTTCTGCTCCAAGGAGCAACAGAGTCCCGTATCACAGCTCAGTCAAACATGCCCAGCTTTATAACATAATACAGCACAAGGTCCAGTGTGTGTCCTTTTTCATGTATAACCAAGAAAATGTAGAACCAGTAACGGGATGAGTGAGGTTATAAAACATCCCTGAAAAAAAAAAACTGACCAGAGGTTTACACCAACAATTTAAAAATTGATCATATTTCAGCGCCAGGCCACATCAAGTCCTGAATTTTACTCTTATAAAACATTGGAGGATGGTATGCAGGAAAGGTTTGTCTCAAAGAGCTGGAAACGGAACCTGGAGCAGCTGTAAAAGGAGGATTTTAGTACACGACAAGTGTGGCACAAGAGAAAGTGAGATGGCGAGGTTGAGAAGAAGTCCTTCAGCAGCACTGAGCAAAGCCAAATGAGGAATCTGGTTCTTTTTGGGTAAACAGTCTTTTTTTTTTTTTTAAAGTGTAATATAAATAAACGACAAGCTGATTTTGCAGTGGATGTTTCTTCATGTTTGATTTGAAGCAGAATGTCCACTTGGACTAGATGATTGAACAGCAATGATGAAGATGATGATTGAAAACTCACTGACACACGGATAAATGGTATTAAGATCATTATTTTTGGACCTGTACACATGTTCTGAACATTGTGCTGGACATTTCTTGGCAGGCATTGCAACAAACAAAATTAAAGTGTTGAAATGTCATCAAAAACAGAAGCAGTTCCGTCCTGTTCCCATCGCGCTTCAGTCTGGTCTAATGGATGTTAGGCCCTCCGCTGTTGCTGATACTAATGACTCATGCCAGACTGTATCTGGTGTGCACGTTGGCCATCTGAGGTCTGTAGTGTCATGTGAAAGTATGATGGAAGACACTTCCAAGACAAATCAGCTCTTTTCCATATCGGAACGGAAGAGCATAGCTGGTAAAGTGCTTTTATCAATCTAAATATTCCTAAATCACACCGGTAGTGTGATCGTTTAATAGATGTGCTCGGTAAAATAATGTGAAATTACTGTAAAATGAAATCAAATTTTACAGTAAACGGGTTCACGTCCAATTTTTGTTTGCGCCATTATACTTTTTTTTTTTTTTTCTTTTATTGAAATTACAAATGGATGTATTGGCATTGTTGTCTGGGAATGATGTAAAACGTTCTCTTGTTGAGTAAAGCGTACCGGTAGATCGGACCAGGACTGCACACACGTCTGTGCACACGTCTGTGCACACTTCTGTGCACACGTCTGTGCATCTGCATGAATGTTGTTGGAATAGACCTGTCATTCCTCATTCTCAAGTGGGGTGTTACACTTTCTTATGCTTTATTAAAGTTTACTTAGGACTGTGATGATGCTCACCGCTGAGTAATTTTAATGATTCCATGTCAGACAAGTGTTTTATATAAATGTTTTGGGTTGAAAACATCTTTAATGGGAGGACTTGGCTGCTCACATAAACTTAGTCTACCTGAACAATCTTATCTTAAATCATATGTTTATTTAAGAGCTGCTGGTTTCGTGTTTTCCCATCCAGGCTTGTCCTCATGAGCATGCAAGTGTATTCAGCTGAGACAGGGAATATTTTGTTGCGATTTCATCAGTGTTTTTGTTATTCAGATGGGAGTATGACGAAAGCTATTGCGACGCAGTGAAGAAAATGCCCCCGTATGACGCAGGCCCGCGACTACTGGATGTCATTGATACTGCGGTTTTCGATTATCTCATCGGGAACGCTGATCGACATCACTACGAGAGTTTTCAGGATGATGGCGGTGCCAGCATGCTTATACTGCTCGACAACGCAAAAAGGTAAACGGCAGCAGGAAGGCATCCAGTCAGATCTCCATGCAGCTTTAAAATGAACAAATACAGAAGTACATCAGTCAGAGCCACTTACTGGAAATATCTATATTTTACACTTTTCTTTAACATCATGATTTTAATTAAGCTCACATCTTATTTTCAGGTTCACTTAGTTTCTTTTCATGTTTTCTAGTATTGGCCTTCTTTTCAAGAACTTCCTTATCACCAGTAAAACTACTTCACAACTGACTCATGATGAACACCCACCCCCGTATACTGAAGACGCCAAACTCCGTAACCTTTGAAGTTAATTTTCTGTCAAACCTTAACAGTGGAAACTTTTCAACAAACACTCAGTGGGATGATGTTAGGTTTGGTGATAAACAAGCCTTTTGCAAGGAATTAAGTGTGTGTGTTTTTGTTTTTTGTTTTTTTAGTCTTAATAATTTCAGATCCTTATGTCAGGAAGAGACCAGCTCTCGGATTCAGATAAAAGTGGCAGCTTCTTGCCAGTTTAGCAGACGGCCTCATAGTTCCAAGTGTTATGTTCTGATGTAAAAACCAAACCAAAAACGGTCTCTCACCGGGTCAGTTTAGGTTGTTTCCAAATGGAAAAGAAATTCCTGCTGATGAGCTTATAGTAATAGACCATGCTCTTCTGGAATGGGAAGCTCAGGGCTGAATTGGCACCTTTTTTTCTCATGTCTGGAGATTTGCGAGAATGGGATGAATTTTGGAAATATGTCACAAAATGCTCGGCCTCTTTTGTCTAACGTCCATCAAAAACCACAGCTCCAGAATCCCAACTCAGAACACCTGAAGGTGCACTTGGACTTGAACCAGCCCCAAATGAAAGGTGTCAATCATTGTGAAGGTGGTGACGATAGTGGTGACGAGCGCCCCCGCATCCAGCTGCAGAGGGTGCATTTTTCAGTTTGCAAAGCATAGTAGAAAACAGGTATGCAGCAGACAACTGGAATGTAAAATCTTTGTAAATAGATAGTTGGATAGTATATCCATCAAAAGTAGTTAAATTGACAGGCCTGCAGCTTGTTCCAGCTGCTGCTTTTTTCTGCTTTTTCAAGACTGTTTTTTGTCTTCAGTCTTATCGGTAAGAACGAAGCTGCTCTTGTAATAAACACAAAACTTGTACTAAGTTCGAGGTCGTGGCAGAGGAAATGTTCAGCTTTAGTGGGTGTTTCTGACTCTTTGCTGCTAATGTCAGCAAATGCATTTTGTTAGTTTTTGTCAGATTTCAGCAGTAGCAGTTCTCTGGGTTTAAATGTTTTAACTTATAATCTGTTGATTTTCTTTTTCTTTTGCAGCTTCGGGAACGCTGCTCTGGATGAACGAAGCATCTTGGCACCGCTCTATCAGTGCTGCATGTAAGTTGGGAACTGTTCCAACATCAAGTCATGCTGGAAGTTTTTGGATTTTCTTCTTTCTTTTTTTTTTTTAATTCTTTATTTTGCTTTATTTGTTTTCTTTCCTCTGGCAGGATTCGTGTGTCCACTTGGAACAGGTTAAACTTGCTAAAAGGCGGAGCTCTGAGTTCAGCTATGCGGCAGGCTCTGGTGTTCGATCCCATTTCTCCGGTCCTGGCTGAACCACATCTCGCAGCCCTGGATAGGCGTCTGTCTGGAGTCATGGCAACTGTGAAGCAGTGCATGGAGGCGCAGGGTCCAGACAACACTCTTATAGAGGACCGAATGAACCTTCCACACCCTTAAATGCACTTAGTGTGAGATCACACATCCTCGCTGGCCTGGACCAGGAAATTAACCAAACGGATCAGCCCCACCACGAGGAATACATGAAGCATTGTGGTGGACCAAAGACGGTGGATTTCATGATCCTTTGTCCATACATTGTTGCTCTTTGAAGACGAGTAGTTATGAAAAGGTAACACAGGAATGTAGCTGTATAAACTTCCTCTCAGGACCATTTACTATCAAGAACATGAGTCTGCTGTAAGAACTGTCTGACTTTTATCGCTGGAGTCAGCAAAACTGTGGCCCTGTGCCAAATCCTCCCCCTGCGGTCACGCTTCCTGCAAGATTAGGCTGAGGAGGAAGGATGGAGGTCGTACAGATGAGCACACTTTCAAACGGGAAATTTCCAATGAGCCACCGTGTCTCAGATACAGACGCTGCGCTGCCATCAGGCTTTCTGTTTCAGCCTCTGTTGGACGTTAAAGTCTAAGAAACTAAAAAGCTGCTTTTTGTCGAATGGATGGAAAATTTAAATTTATTTTGGAGCCAAAAACTACTAATTTCCTTGAGCTGAGATTTAACCTTTGAAACGAGCAGATATACTGTCCTCAGCATTGCCCATCAGTGTACATATTAAACTAAGTAGTGACATAGAATTATGAAATGACAGAATATAACTTTGTGGGTAATAATATAAAATAAGTGTGTGCGTGTGCGTGCGTGCGTGCGTGCGTGCGTGCGTGCGTGTCTGAGTGTGCGTGTGTGTCTGAGTGTGCGTGCGTGCGTGCGTGCGTGTGTGTCTGAGTGTGCGTGCGTGCGTGCGTGCGTGCGTGCGTGCGTGCGTGCGTGCGTGCGTGCGTGCGTGCGTGCGTGTGTCTGAGAGGGGATCCAGTGCCATACTGTGCTCTCAGTCAGAAAGCTACTGATGTGACTGAGTTGAAGTGTAGCTGGGACAGAGGTTTGGTGTGTGGGTTCCTCGGCATTAAACTCTGGTCTGTTTATTTCTGGTTTCCCTCAGTCATATTTTCTTGTGTGTTTTCGCCACTTAAAAGCACAAAGCCTATGTGATATGTGTCAGAGCCGCTCATGCTGACCACATGAATTCCAGCGTTCAGACTGGAGGGGCTTTCATTTTTCTTTTTCTGTTATCGTTTTGGATTGATTATTTTAGTCAGATTTGATCTGAAATGTGTCACAGGTCATATCAGGCACATACTCACTACTTATAGTTGGCATTTTGATTATGACAACTGGCTTTGGTTTTCACGTTGTCTCGACTCACTTTCTGTAAACCTTTTGTTTTCCTTTTTCCAAATTTGAATCAGGCTCAGATTTGATTTCAGACATCAGTGATTGGTTTTAGTAGCATATTATTAGTAAAAGCAGTATCTCTGTTACTCGCCGCAAAATTAGTTGAAAGCCGGTTTCATTTGAGAAGATTTAAGAGCAATCAAAGACATGTAGAGCACGTGGCAGAGCAGTTTGAGCAAAATCAAACACAACAAATCCCCCAAAATGCCAGTTAACCTATGATACGTGCAATTTGTGAGACACAGGTTGGTTTGTCAGCTGGCAAGTGACATCGCACGTGGTCCGGACACCTGTGCGGATGTCATCCTCTTCCAGCTGTCTCAAGGTCCTCCAGATTGTGCAGATGTTGAGCTAATTTATTTATTTGACAGGATGTGAGTGAGCTGCTGGTTAGTAATCTGGTTGCACTTTTCTGACACAAGCTCATCCTTTCCTCACCTTTTAAGTGAGATGTCCGTCCAAATAAAGTAAGTAAGAGAGAGAGCGAGACGGTGGTAGAGGCCTTCCTTCCTGTGAAACTACCATTTCAGTGCCCCCCCAGAGACGGACTTCCCCACGATCTGCCCATGTGCTTCCGTTACAGGTCATTCTCCTTCACAGCCCCTTATCCTTATCGTTTGACATTTACTGTTTGTTCGGTAGTTGTAGCTGTGGGGCATACTGACCACAAAGTTCGTACACTTGACACTCTGATCTGAACCGTTGAGTCACATTTGTTGCAACTACAGTGGGTTCACTGTGAAATCATGTGGTCGCCCCCACCCCACATCTCCCTTCCACCACATGCAGATGTTCTCTCAGCTGTCTGTTTGATTTGTTGTCACATCCAGCATCTTCAGCATGTGTGTGTGTGCAACAAGCCAGATGATGTAGGACACCTGTTTCGTTTGTACTAAGCAGGTGTTTTTTTGTTTTCTTTTTGTTGGGACAAATACCAAAACACTGAAACTGATAAAACCCACAGTACCTGTCATGTTGGGGCATGTAAGGTCATGTCTCTGCAAGTACGTGAACGGTCCTGGTGCTACACTTTACTCTTCTTATATCTTAATATTTGGAGGACAACTGAGATGGAAACTTAAGTCTGTTTAGCTTTTATATTTCCACACAAGATTACAGATTTGTAATACTGTCAGTGAACATAATCTAAGAAGAAAAAAAATACACACAATTCAGAAAATACCATGTACAGTCAACTCTTTCTTTATGACTTACGCTAGATTTCCCCCAAAGATAAATGTGCAGCTGTTTGGATACTCTGTTGCAGACATCAGCGAGCACATCGGAGCCCTCTACATGTCGGACACCGCACAAGTTTCACTGTCTATCAGGGATATCAAACCCTTCACGCCAAGTACCGCAGGCACACCGTCACTCCTTCTATTGATGAAAGTGGACTATAGGTTCTCCATGAGCTGCCAGGACCCAAAATAAAACACAACATTCATAGTATTGTGGGAAATGCCAATAAAAACCCATTGGACGGAAATAAGGTCCAGACCATCTCTGACCGAAGTAAATCACAAGCTTTATCCCAATAAGATGTTCCTTTGACGATGATTCCATGTTTCCCAGGATGACAAATCTGCCAGAAACAGCGATCAATGTCTGACAATATCTCTTGTTTTTTTTAACACAATCACTTTGATTCATATAACATCTCAGCAATTAACTAAACTATCCCTTCACCAGTTTTTATCTGGGTTCAAGACGACAGATTTACATTTAGTTTAGTTGTCTTTTTAATACCCCACTAAGACATTAAAAGACATTCTGAATTTGTCACATAAAATAAAGATATGTTATTAACTTCCCAGCCAAACATGGATGATTCAGACACTCACAAGAAAACCATATTAAAGAAGTGACCTTCGAGATGCTGGGGCGCATCCACCCAGGACGCAGTGACAAATGCCCCCTCAGGTTAAAGGAGGTGACTTAGTCAAAGTCAAGTTTGACAATTCTACCACATGTAAGATACATACAGAGAATCAAAATGACGTTACTCTCAATCCCTCTGTGCTACACAATAAATACATTTTAAACACAAAGTGCAAATTAAAAAGAAACAAGTAATAGCATGAATTACCAGGGCAGGTGCTTAGTTCACTTCAACTCAGAAACAAATTCCATTGGAAATTAAATGAACAGTAAAAATGCACAGTGTAGATAAATATTTGGGTCAACTTTCAGTTGAACTGAATAACCTTGTTAGTTTGGGGACCCTCCACTCTCATGGCGTGGTCATGTTTTTCCAGCGGTGCAGCCCAGCTGGCAGCAGACTGCCGGCTCTCACGGAAGCTGAATTGAGTCAGTCGAGTCCAGCTGTATTAAGTTGTGCCGGCAGTGCATCTATGAATCATTGGCTTCACGGGTAAAATTTTTTAAAATTACCAGGTAATGATTAAGGCAATACCCCTCCATGTCATTTGATCATTACGCACCACAAAAATGAAGCCACCCGGAGTCCACTTTCTCTCATGGCTTTGGTTCTCACCAGAGGTGAGTAGCCCTCTTAACATCTGCGGTGTGGAGGTGTGTTTTTATAAACTTCGTCCACAGTGAATCACTCTCACGCAGTCCAAGTCGCTCTAGTAACTACATCCAAATCTGCCTCTTTGGTCCATCACCAGCATACATCTGACTGTCTGATTCTGTAGGTGGTCCCATCTGCCAGAAATGAAAGAAAAGAATGTAGACAAAGGAGCAGGCGCTCTGGAGCACAGCGGACTGGACTCTCGCCGTTTCTCTTTACATCTTAGACTTCGAGTCAGAGGTCAAGTCAGAGTCCTGTCATCTGCAGAAACCCTCGGATGACTGCAGTTGTTAGGTGTATCAGTGTACCAAGAGACGAGTGTGGACTAGTGGACCACTAGTGGACCACTTTGTGCCATGATGTGCTGGAGAAATCATCTAGTCTTGGGTTTGAACAAGACAAAGCTGACGATTGTGGATTTTAGGAGGAGTAGGAATATATCAAACACTAAATCCAAAAAAGGAGAAGAAGAAGAGGTGGAGGAGTTCAGCTGTCATTTCTCTGGACACCAGACTGGACAGGATGCTCTATATGTTCTAAGTCTGTTGTGATGGTGGCAATCACATCTGCAGTAATAAAAAAACAAATAAAATAAAGATAACTTGCTCTGTTCTGTGGCCTTTAGAGCTGGAAGAAAGATCCTTCATGAAATGATCCTCTTCACAAGACATTCATCAGTGTCTTCAGCCAGAGCTTTCTTCAGATCTGCTACAACACAGACAGCAATAATGACTTTGGATCAGCTCAAATAATTATTACTGCAACACAGAATGGATTAATAAAATGTTATTGAATTGAATCACTTATTTACATTGATGTGATAGTGAGGATTGTGCTTTACTTCTCTGAGATGCACGTTAAAAAATCTGTGGTAGTGCTGATGGAAATTAGTGCGATTGTGTGTTTTAAATGTGTATACATAATAAAATATACAATAAAATACAGGGTTATTTTAAAAACTCAAACGCAGGGTTCCTGCTGTTGGGTCATAGGTTGGATTGACCGACCAAACCCTGAGTCAAAGGTTCTGACCCAGCTGACTGGGTTAGGAGCAAAACTTAGAGGTGCTGGGTGGGGCACTTGGGATTTTGTTGT